>JADBJO010012441.1:37500-58075 GCA_016801955.1 Conus betulinus
ATGATACCAGGCACAGTTTTGGGATATGGGGCAAAGTCCCCCAAAGAAATGGCTCTCATGGAAATCGAACTGACAGCCTCCCAGACAGAACGTCCACGACACTGACCTGTGCACGTTGGTGGATGGCATGTGCCCCATGTCTGCATTGAGTGGACTGATTCTAAATGTCTGTTATCTATGTCTGTCACGTGTGGACTGATTCTACCCGTCTGTTATCTATGTCTGTCACGTGTGGACTGATTCTAAATGTCTGTTATCTATGTCTGTCACGTGTGGTCTGATTCTACCCATCTGTTATCTATGTCTGTCACGTGTGCACTGACTCTACCCGTCTGTTGTCAATGTCTGTCACGTGTGGAATGATTCTACCCGTCTGTTCTCTATGTCTGTCACGTGTGGACTTATTCTAAATGTCTGTTTTCTATGTCTGTCACGTGTGGTCTGATTCTACCCATCTGTTATCTATGTCTGTCACGTGTGGTCTGATTCTACCTGTCTGTTATCTATGTTTGTCACGTGTGGTCTGATTCTACGCATCTGTTATCTATGTCTGTCACGTGTGCATTGATGCTACCCATCTGTTATCTATGTCTGTCACGTGTGGACTGATTCTACCTGTCTGTTATCTATGTCTGTCACGTGTGGTCTGATTCTACTCATCTGTTATCTATGTCTGTCACGTGTGCATTGATGCTACCCATCTGTTATCTATGTCTATCACGTGTGGACTAATTCTACCCGTCTGTTATCTATGTCTGTCACGTGTGAACTGATTCTACCTGTCTGTTATCTATGTGTGTCACAAGTGTACAGACTCTACCTGTCTGTGTTACATATGTCTGCCAGATGTCGACTGACTGAATCTGTCTGTGTGCCACGTGTGGATTGATTCTACTGTGTTCTGTGTTCTCTGTCCACCATGTGTGGACTGATTTCTACCTGTCTGGTATCTATGTCTGTCACGCGTGGACTAAATTCTACCTGTCTGTGTTATTTACGTCTGCTACGTGTGGACTAATTCTACCTATCTGTGTTATTTATGTCTGTCACGTGTGGACTGATTCTGCCTGTGTTATTTATGTCTGTCACGTGTGAACTGATTCTACCTGTCTGTGTTATTTATGTCTGCTACCTGTGGACTGGTTCTGCCTGTCTCTTATCTATGTCTGTCACGTGTGGGTTGATTCTACCTGTCTGTGTTGTATGTCTGCCACGTGTGGACTGATTCTACCTGTCTGTGTTATATATGCGAGCCCAGTGTGGTCTGATTCTGTCTATCTGTGTAATCCATGTCAGTCACGTGTGGACTGTTTCTACCTGTCCGTGTTGTCTATGTCGCCCAGTGTGGACTGATTCTGTCTGTCTGTGCGATCCATGGCAGCCCAGTGTGGACTGATTCTGTCTGTCTGTGTGATCCATGTCAGCCCAGTGTGGACTGATTCTGTCTGTCTGTGTGATCCATGGCAGCCCAGTGTGGACTGATTCTGTCTGTCTGTGTGCGATCCATGGCAGCCCAGTGTGGACTGATTCTGTCTGTCGGTGTGATCCATGGCAGCCCAGTGTGGACTGATTCTGTCTGTCTGTGTGATTCATGTCAGCCCAGTGTGGACTGATTCTGTCTGTGTGCGTGATCCATGTCAGCCCAGTGTGGACTGATTCTCTGTCTGTCTGTGTGATTCATATCAGCCCAGTGTGGACTGATTCTGTCTGTCTGTGTGATTCATGTCAGCCCAGTGTGGGACTGATTCTGTCTGTGTGTGTGTGTGTGTGTGTGCGTGTGATCCATGTCAGCCCAGTGTGGACTGATTCTGTCTGTCTGTGTGATCCATGGCAGCCCAGTCTGGACTGATTCTGTCTGTCTGTGTGATCCATGGCAGCCCAGTCTGGACTGATTCTGTCAGTCTGTGTGATCCATGGCAGCCCAGTGTGGACTGATTCCGCCAGTCTGTGTGATCCATGGCAGCCCAGTCTGGACTGATTCTGACTGTCTGTGTGATCCATGGCAGCCCAGTCTGGACTGATTCCGTCTGTCTGGAATCTATGTTTGCACAGTGTGGTCCGAATCTGCCTGTCTGTGGAACATGTGTCAGTCCAGTGTGGACTGATTCTGTCTGTCTGCGTTATCTATTTCTGCCCAAAGTAGACTGAATCTCTCTGCCTGTGGGATCCATGCCAGCGCTATGTCGATTGTAGTAAACTGACAACAGCGAGCTGATCACGGGCTCATAGGTTTCCTCTGATAACGTCAATCTACAAACCACTAGTAGTTGACTCTCACACATCCAGCAAGGACAGGCTTTGCTAGAATAGGTAGCCATCATAACTGAAATGATAGGCGGAAATCAAAGGGTAATCATTTTGATTATCTATGCTTTCTTTTTCTTTCTCTTTTTATTTTCTTCTTGTCTTCTTATTTTTTTCTTTTCTCCAAGCACTCCAGCCACTGCATACTCAGTCTATCCCGGGTTGTCCTCTTACATTATTTCCTATCTGCTCAATCCGACTAGAACACACATTCAGTGCAATCATTTAGCCAGTCCCACCCTCACACAGGTTGTATTCCAAGACAATGCATAACAGATAATTTTCAGATCATTGTGTTGCATGATGTATGATAATAAAAGAACATCCTGCTTTATTGATGAAAACATTATTTTGTGAAAAAATTGATTCGTTTAAACTTTACTTTACATGGTTAATGTCCTGAATGCATTAAAAAAATGTTTTTATATCTGTTAATGAATATCCATATTCGATAGAAACACATTTCACGTTTACTGTAAATTTGCAGGTAACTCGAAGTTTTGAAATACAAAGAAGGGTAGAGAGAGGACGGGAGACCCATTTCATGCTACTTGTTTGTGTTGTGGTCTGTGTGCTTCCCTTGTTAAATTTGTTCCTATTATATTTGTTTGCAAAATTTTAGAAATTCGCTTTGTATCTGTTTTTATTTTTATAGTCTATCTGTATGAACTTTTTGTTCGTAGATAAGTTTGTTTTTTTTTTAATGGAAAGCAGTATTCACAAAATTATTGTTTCGTTCAGATACACTATGCCCTTTGTAAAGACACTTCCTGAAAAAGAAACGAGATTTTTAATAAAGCTTTTGCAGAATTCTTCAATAGACATCAGATCCCTCTAATGGTAAGTAAAGCAGGATACCATTAAAAAGTTTAAGATGAAAATAACCAAATGAAATGAAAATTTACCTCAAACACGTTTAGAGAGAGTTCACACAAACAGCACACACAGCCAACACACACACACACACACACACAACACACACACACCACACACACACGCACACACACACCACACACGCACACGCAAAATAGAATTATGTTATTGCTATATTTATACACGACAAAAATTAAGCCAAAAAAATGCCGTCAAAAAAATGGAAAAAACAGGTCATAACTGAAATTAACCACAGATGATGTTTCAGAAGTACACAATGTACTGGGACGTCCGGACAAACAAAAGATGTAGTGTTTCTGTTGCCATAAGAAGACGCATCTGAACAATACTTACAGATGTGTTCTTTTATCACCTCTTTGGCATAATTTCGCAGATCTCTGATCACATACACGCCGAAATTTATCGCAAATTGTTTACTATTTGCATCAGCCTTTTCTTTTTGGAACCCATCAGTATTTTTAAAATTGGGACCATTTTGAGTGTCGAATTCTACTGCCAGGCGAATTGTGGTACTTACCCATTTAACATATCATTTAGAAAGTGTGTTAATAATCCAAACATTTTGACTTACACAATATGAGGAGAGGGGCAGTCTCATGCTGTTCATAAACGCCAACTTTTCCGAATTGCAGGCCAGATGCATTCCTGACAATTTGTTGAATCCGAAGTTAAGAAAACTAAGATACACATTGGCAAACAGTACATACTTTCTTGCCTGAAATACCACCATTTTCTCTCTCTCCCTTCTCGCCCTTCCAGGCTCGTCTTTTATCAGGTGGACGATTAGAACATGGCCGGGGCATTCGTCTCTCGGGCCAAGCAAAATCCAGAATCTCTTCGTCTCTGAATCTTCTGCAACTCTGGAGGAACTTTTTGGGGGGTCGTATGACATTGTGATAATGCACAATTAACAGAAAGTGGGTAATGTGATACACCCATGCAAGACGTACGCAAGGTCGATTCCTTGATGTAGTGTGTGTGTGCCAGTGAGTGTTGCTGTGAGGTCGAACGAGAAACAGAGTTAACAGCAAATGGTAAGGGAACGCACGGGTGAGGAAATTGTAAGCACGTCCTACCGCTTACCAAGCGAGTCGTGCAATCGACTGTAGAAGTTTCAGCTCTATCAGGCTATAGTCTTGGGACACGTGTGCGAGTTGTGCGGGAAGACATAGGTTTCGAGGGTGTCAAATAGTATTAGCTCTGCAGTGTGTGGCTGTGGTGTGGTGTTGTGTGTGTGTGTTGTGTGTGTGTGTGTGCCATACCGGGGTACGTGTGAGGGTGTGTACACGCACGCTGCCAGTGTCTACTTGTTTATGAAATGGGGAAACTATTATACACGGTGATGTGCGTCTTTCTGGAGCCCTTTTGTAACTCAAGCACTGTGATGTTGGTTTTGAAAAGAAAAAATAGAAACTGCATTTACGAAAAAAACGTAAGTCAACAAACAGTTATTATATCCAATATATCTATAAAATATTTGTCATATGGGGAATAAAAACAAACATCACTCCACTCCACCCACCATTTTGCTGCGTGGTTCTCTCACTTCCCCACACCACCGACAGTAAAAAACAGTGTGTGAAACCGAAATTGGGGGAACGTGTTTACTACTGAACGTAGGCTGGTTGATACAAGTGTAAAAAGTGCTTTGATACGTAGAAATTACCCACATTTTGTGAAGGAAAAACCTCATCACCACGGCTTCACTAGCCAACCCAACTCTTCACGTCACGGAGCCAAGCGATAAATCTCCATTCCTGCTTGTGTCAGTCCGACTTCAGTCGGTAGATAGCGTCGTCCCTTTCTTACACACGCCGCGTATAGATATGTCGTCGACACAGCAGCAATCATGTTCTAATCGACTTCTCCAGTAACTTCCTTTCTACCAGGATCAACCCGATTGAAGATTATCTGTCTTCTTCGGGGAGAGGGGGTGGGGCCGCCATTGTAGGGGCTGGAGTGGACATAGGTGGTGGACAGGCGGTACAGTAATAACTCTTGCTCTCCATAGTGCTCGTAAGCACACACACCAGACCACACCCCCACCCACACACACACGCGCCACCACTTCTCAACATCACAACACGGGACACAGGGGCGCACGAACACACTACGAACGAACAACACAGAACACGATTGGCACACAGCGACAACACTCACTCGCATCACAACACACCACACGCACGCAACGCATCACCAGAGCACTGACACGCAGTCCCGCACGCACGACCAGGGGGTCACACAGCACGCAGATCACGACGCACGCAGAAACTGCCACACACACACAGGACACAGACACACATCACACAGAACACACACACACAACTGTACACCCACCCAGAAAACTGACACACACATAGTGGGTTTTTCGACGGACCTCGTGACCATCAGACTATCCACACACGAGTACCAACGGCAGGCTCATCGTGACACATAAGAATCACAGCCGATCTGACACATCGTCAGAATCACCTTCATTGACACACACAGCGTAATCGACCCTGCGCTGTCACCAGTACGGGTCATTCTAGCCAACTGACACCGTCGTTGCAATGCGACCAATCTGACACATCGTAGATTTAGCCACCTGGACATTCATTCGTCATCACTCACGAGCTGAGACAGCATCGTCATTTAAGCCATCTGACACCTATCAATCAGCAATCTGACCACAATCGCTCCATCCAGCCATTAGACACATCGGCATTCCCAGCCCATCGGTCTGACCCGTTAGTCACATCCATGTGCCACAATCATCATTCCAGCCATGTGCCACACATCAATCAACCCTTTGTGACACTGTCATCATTTCACGAGCCATGGTGCACATCTTCCAAATCCTTCAGCCATCTGACACATCGAAAAATCGACAATTCTGCGCGATCTGACACCACCATCAGTGGTGCCAATCTGTGAAACATCGTCATTCATTCATCTGACACATCGTCATTCAGCCATTGACACAATCATCATTCTGCCATCTTGAGACAGTCTGTCATTCACACCATTCTGACACGGACATTCAGCCATTTGAACACATCGTCATTCTGTCATCTGAAACATGATCATTTTGCCATCTGACGCACATCATCATTCTGCCATCTGTAACAAATCGTCATTCTGCCATCTGACACACGTCGTCATTCTGTCTATTTGACACACCGATCATTTTGCCATCTGAAACATCATCATTGATGCCATTGACACATCGTCAGCTGCCATCTGCGACACATAGTCAATCTGATCCCATCTGACACATCGTCCAATTCTGCCATCTGACACCCATCATCTTCATTGACCATTGTCAATCTGCCATCTGGACACATTGTCAATCTGCCATCTGACACATATCATTACTGCCAATCTGTACACATCACATTCTGCCATGTGACACATCATCAATCTGCGCCATCTGACACATAGTCAATCTGCCATCTGACACAGGGCCATCAGTCGGCGCAATTGTCCACATGGTCATTCCCCCTCTGGAGACATCGTCATTGCTGCCATCTGACACATAGTCCAATCTGCCATCTGATACATCAATCAGTCTGCCAACTGACACGTGGTGAATCTGCCATCTGAATCGCCCCGGTCAATCCAGCCATCCTCAACACATGGTCAATTCAACCACCTCTGACACATCGTCAGTCAACCATCGGACACATCATTCAGAATAACCATCGACAGGGAACGTCGCAATAACCGTCTACACATCACAGACACGGACGGGAGTAATCAACCATCTGACACACGATGATCAGTCCATCAACCTCGCTGACCATGACACGTCATTCTGCCATCTGACACATGATGTTCAGTCTGTGGCCCAGTTAGACACACTGGTTAATCAAGCCATCTGATACTTCGTCATTATTATCGACCACAGGTGGATCATTAAGCCATCTAGACAGGCTACGTCCAGCGTTCTGGAACATGATCAATCAAGTATCATAACATCATGAATCACCATCAGACACATACTGATCAGATATTCTGAAACATACTTTATTCGGGGCCATCGTGGACACAACATGACCAGTCCATCTGAAGAGATCATCGAAGGTGATCGAATCATTCTGACATAATCGAGTCAGACCATCTGATAATAATTGATCATGTCCTCTGAAACATCATCGGACCAGGGAGTTCATCTGACGACATAATCGAATCAGCCATCTGACATCCTCGACCCAGGTCATCGGGCACATGCATGGACAGACGTCATCTGACAGCATAACAAATCAAGTATCTGAGCAACATCATCAATCAATCATGCGGACACATAATCGACCACTCATCTGACAACAATCTCATCGAGCCGTCACCCCCACAAACACATCATCGATCAATCGAATCTGGACACAATAATCAGGACACTCTATTGGACACACATCGTCGACCATCATCTGACACATCATCGATCAATCATCCTGACACATCATCGACCTCAATCAATCTGAAGCTCATACATGAACAGTCATCTGACAGATCAGCGATCAATCCTCTGACATATCGTCGATCACCCTCATCTGAAACACATCAATCAACTGTCCTCGCTTTTAACACATAAATAGATCATCATCCCGACACATGATCCCGATGCACGTCATGGAAAACATCATCGACCAGTAATCTGACACATATTCGGCTTCAATCATGCTGGCACATCATCAATAATCCTCGGATTAAAACAAAATCGGCAAATTGAGATAGCTCAGACAACTGTTGCGCGCTTAGAGGTTGTCTCCAATACAACTTTTCTCGCCAGAGACAATACATGCCAGCGTGATGGCACAACAGTCCACCCCAGCACCAATTGTCGCCAGTGTGACCAAATTTGGTCTGAAGCTTGTTGTGGGACAAAATTGTCATCCTGACCCAATTGTCAACTCCCCACATATTTTGTGGTATAACTATCGTGGTTTCCATTTTTGGGTGTCTGTTGTGGTGGTTTTGGTTTATGAACAACACTGTACTAATATAAAATCGGGTCTTTCTTCAGAATGTGTTGTGCATAATGAAGACGGCACAAGAAAGCTGTTGCAGCGAGCTGGGGGTTTTTTTAAAGAGAAATTTATAATTGATCCACCAGACAAAAGGGGCGAAACCAATTGCCAAGCAAAACCAGACGCGTTTCTCGACGGTTCTTGGATCTTCAAAGTCGTATGGCGGGGTGAGAGGGTACAACTTAGCACGATGAAAATTAAAGAACAACAATCACTGTATCTTCTCAAAATTAGGCACACCAATATGTGATGGTTGAAAGAAAAATGAGGCCACTGGGGAAGGAGACAGTGTGAGTTAAAAACAATAATAATAAGAACACAATAATAATACTATGATGATAAGAAGGAATGATGGTGGTGATGATGATGATGATTATGATGATGATGATGATGATGAGGATGGTAACAATGATAATAGCAATAATATAAAATGATAATAATACAATGATTAAAAATAATAATAATAGGATTGCAAAACATTGTTTTTGTAATAAGTATGACAATAGTCAACCAGGACGGACGATCAACAATGGTTACAGGACTATCGTTGGTGGTAAGTGCTAACTTACCACTATCATTGATTTGGTCTGAAGGCACGTTTTCTTGAAAAGCCAACCTATGAAATGAACAAGGGCCTAACAAGATGTTAGGAGGGAGGATGCTTCACTTCATCTGCAGATACTAGCAAGGAGTCTATTTTAAGATCTCTCTCTCTCCGTCTCTCTCTCTCTCTCTCTCCTCTCCACTCTCTCCCTCTAGCTCCTCTCCTCTCATCTCCCTCTCTGTCTGTCTGTCTGTCATGCCTGTCTCTCTCTCTCTCTCCGACCTCTCTTCTTCTGCTCTCTCTCTCTCTCGCGCATCGGGCTTCTCAACATCTCACTCGTCTCTCTCGTGCTATCTGTTACGACATTCTTGACGCTCACTACTTCTTGACCGATCGCACGCTCTGCCATACGCGAGTTGCCATCGTCATGAAAAGGGCAGATAAACATCTCCTCCACTCGGTATCTCCTCTATCCGTCAAATGTCTCTCGCCCCAAACTCCTCTCCACTTTGACGTGAATGGCATTGCCAATCCCTCCTCACAAAACCGTTTTCCTCCCGAACGATCCTCATTGGTCCCAGACGCGCTCGTGCACTCCGATGAACACGCCTCTCTCTCGCGCCATTGCGCGCGGATGATGGATGCACGTGCGAGCTGGAAAGATCAAACGAGATCCAGAGAGCGGCCATTTTACCGAAAAGTGTATCTGTGTATCAAGTTGTGACTTCACAACCCGCTTCTGCCATAGAAGAAGACACACATGGCAAACTGCTAAGTGAAAGCTTGACAACAAGAGGTTGAAATGGGGGAATTGCTGACACATTCCACAGTGCAACAAATACCAGTTTTTTTTTTCCAACACAGAAAAATTCCATGGTAATGATAATGTAATGATGGTAAAATAATAACAATAGCAATAATACTAATAATAGAAAATGATTTTTGATAATAGAAACATTTCTTTTTAAAAATGCATATAGGATTCCCACCATATTTTGGTGATTATGACGACAGTGAACACAACGAACCAACAATGGTCATTACAGTATGGTTGGTGTATTTACTGACCTATCAATATCATGATTTGTCTCAAGGCACATTTCATAGATGCTGACCCATTAAAGTAAGCATAAAAAAAAAAAATTAAAGGCCAGAGGCACTGTTCTTTCAGGTTCTCATGGCTAGAGTTTCGAATCCTAGTAATGTTAGCATAGTCAGGCTGGTCCCTTCCTCAGTGTTTTCATCATTCTGGTCTGTCGAATTCAGTCAGCAGTGCAGGCGCATGTTTACACTTTTTATTCCTTCGGCATTTTTTCCCTCGCTCTCCGCGCCGGAGTACACTTTCGTAGCTCTGGCCGGATACTCAAGCATCTTTTCACAGAGATTAAATGCAGGATAGACGATGTTTCATGGGTCTGTCCCTGTGTACCTGTCTCTCACTCTCTCTCTCCTTTCGCTCTCTCTCCTCTCTGTCTATCTTGCTCTTCCTCTCCTACCCACACCTCTCTCTTTCTGTGCACATGCTGCGCACTTTGCGAGGCACACACACATACAAACCCACGCATGCACACCTCACTCACGCACGAGCTTTGTGACTGGTAAGGTATAGGCTTACGAACCATGGACTCAGTCGGGCTTTTTTACTGTGCAAAGCAGTTAGCTTGCACACAGTACGGTGTAAACACGATAGACACAAGTGTCGATAGGTCAGAATCAGGAGACAATAGCTGGACCACAAGCAAATGTGAGGCACTCTTCCATTTCAGCTGTGGGAACTGGCCTAGATCCTCTTTCTAAGCAAAGGATCTCTCCTCTCTCCTACTCCCTCCCAAACCCTCCTACTCCTTGACTCCTTTCATCGGCCCTCATCACAAAGTAGCATCTTCACACGCACTCATGTCCTCTCCACTCGACTCGACACACAAACACACACACACATACTCAGCAACGCAACCACTCTCCAGCTCGTCTGCCGTTCTCCATGCACACACACCCACACACACATCCGCGCATGTGCACAAGCACTCACACATCACACACCACACAGCTTATGGATTGTTTGAGTTGCACACGTACACACGCGCCAAGCGCGCGGCGCTCGCGCACATGCGCACACTACACAACACACCCCCATACATGTTCGCGCATACCGCACACACACATCTATCAAAAAACTCATGAAGGGGTTGGTTGATTTTTTTTGTGTCACGTACAACGCGCAAGAGCTGAGACATTGGCATGTTGAAATATAATTCACGTTCACACGTTTCTAGACTACATATGCTATTTACATTAGCTCTGGGCAACATATTGTAGATTTTTTTTTTTTTTTTTGCTTTTCAGCTTGTTTGAATCCTTATCATTGAAGGCGACTACACGTCGTTTCAGTCTGTGCACGTCATCCAGCAGCGACTACTCTTCGTTTAGTCTGTCTGTCTCGTCACAGACAGCAGCGCTGTTCCTTTTCGAGAGTCATAGAATTAAGAAAGTAACGTTGAAAGTGCATACCCCATAACACCACACACACCAACACATCAAACATAAAGGTTTGGCTCGTTTGGTCGAATAAAACTGAAGGCGGGTAGCATAATCACCCAATATTATTGGCGAGTGCTACCCGATATACTGTTTGCGTGCGCAATAAACGCGCGCGCGAGCGTGTGTGTGTGTGTGTTTGAGGGGAGCAGTGGGGGGGTGAGGACTGGGCCGGGTACACAGTATAGTAGTGGTATCGCTAATGGGCTTATAACATTTGCGAAGCGTAAAAACGATGCAAGGTGCAGATGGGGGGTAACCTAACATTATGTTATACAGATATTGAGCCATGCATAACACTGCAGGTGCCTTTTCTCACACACTCACCTGCTTAACGTGTTTACGAATGCCCATTTATGCATAGCCACGGAGAAGGAAAACAACAACAATTTTTGAAAAAAACCTACATTTTTTACACATTTTTGTGTACTTTAGTGGGCGCAAAGACAAACATTTTTGCACACTAAAAAACGCTCTAATAAATTCAAAAGCTATTTAAATCTCGGGAGATCTTACACTCTTCAAAAAGAAGAGTATGGCTAGCCGGGGCGCCGTTGGAAGAAAAAGGTGTAATAAAACTGTTGTAAATTGGGTCCACCTGTTGCAGACATGGGTCTTCCATGGATAGAGCTTGTTTTTTTTGGGGACATTTTAAAGGGGGGGGTTGGGGACATAAGGGGGAAGTAGGTGGGGCGGGGGGCGGGGGGGGTGGGGGGTGGACAAAAAACCCAAAACGGAGTCTAATCAAGCATGTATGAAGTGAGCTGAAGCCATGAAAGGCCATGGTGGTTATAGTTTTGATTGTGTTCGTCTGGGTGCGAGGGGATTCAAACGTTTTCCTCCATGAGAGAGAACAGAGCAAATTGATTGTTTGATTGATTGAATCCTGTGAACTTGTTCATTCGTTGTTCGTCAGGGAGCAATCTGAGAAGTGCATTGGCGGAAGATTCCGCGTGGCTTCCAAACGGGCACTCATAGATTTTGGTTCCCCTGGATGGTCGCCAGGCCGAAATCTTAGTCCGCATTTATATCTTGTGATCTGATGTGTGGATGCCTGATAACTCGCAGGCTTCGGCCGAGTACCATATCTCTGTGGATACCCCAATGGGCAGTGTGTCTGAATTGGTAGTGTGGGGGTACATGGGGGCAGAGGAGAGAGCGGGGGGTGGGGGTGGGCTTACCAACCGTGGTAACCTCAGATCATCCACACAGTCCTTTCCTGAGTCTGGTATTGCTTGAACTGAGAAGTCACTTGAGAACCGGATGGAGATGAGAGAAGGTGGGGGGGGGGGGTGGGGGGGGGGGGGGGGGGGGGGGGGGGGGGGGGGGGGGGGGGGGGGGGGGGTGGGGGGGGGGGGGGGGGGGGGCGGGCGGCGGGAGCGGGGGGGCAGGGGAGGGGGGTGGGGGGGCAGCGCTGGGGTCAGGGGGTCGGGGGGGATGGGGGGGGGGGGTGGGGGGGGGGGGGGGGGGGGGGGGGGGGGGGGAAAAGGGGGGAAGTAAGAAAAAGAAAAAAAGGAGCGAGCATGAAGGGGGGGGCCGGGAGGGGGGGGGGGGGGGGGGGGGGGGAGAGGGGGGGGGGGGAGAAGGGGGGGGGGGGGGATGGAGAAAAAAAGGGGGGGGGAGAGGGGGGGAGGGGGGAGGAAAGGGGGGGTATGGAAGGGGGGGGGTGGGGGGGCTAAAAATGACGCCTATGCAGTTTACGAGGTTCCTTTTAGCATATCACCCACTTCTCTTCTTCAGATGGTTTCTTCCCAAATTCGAAGTCGGCTCGCATTTATAAGGGAGATGGACGATACGGCCCAATCTCTGCCGCGAGTCTTATTCTCTCTAAGGACTCAGACTGTCCACAACGGTTTTGATGACTTATTTGATTTCGGTTGTAGCCTCAGGTACTATTGAGACCACGACGAACAACCCTTGTGTCTCACGTGGTCAGGATGTATTGTATGTATCCTGAGATTGCTGGCAATCATTCAGATCTGCGCTGAAACTCTTCTATGGTCATGGCTGCTGCATTTTCTTCCTCGTTGTGTGAGACAGCGTGATGGCGCACCCCTGCTCTGTCGTGGTCAGTTTAGCAACGTGCTCAGAGAAGCACAGAGCATGCATGACTTCTTGCTATTTTTGTGCCTTCTTCCTCCCCCTGAAACCTGCCGAGAGGAAGACTAAATCTCGTCCAACCGTCAGGTAGAGGGGTGAAATCCAGGGAAGGCGTGTGTGTGTGTGTGTGTGTGTTGTGTGTGTGTGTGGGTGTGGTGTGTGTGTGTGTCTGGTGTGTTTGTGTGTGTGGTCCCCTCCCCTCTCTCTGTGGTGTGTGCGTGTGAGTGTCGGTGTGTGTGTGATGTGTGTGTGTGTGTGTGGTGTGTTGTGTGTGTGTGCGTCGCCTCTCTCTCTCCTCTCTTCTCACCCCTCCCTGTGTGTGTGTGGTGTGTTGTGTGGGTGTGTGTGTGCGTGTTGTGTGTGCGTTCGTATCTCGTGTTTTGTGTGTGTTTGTGTGTGTGTCTCCTTGTGTGTGTGTGTGTGTTGTGTGTGTTGTCGCCGCGCGCGCGCGCCGCGCGACGCGCGCCGCGTTGACTGTTTGTACAACCCAATTCTAATGTCAACTTAAGCCTTTCAATGTTCGACCTACAGACACACCTGAGATTGCACAGCCTGTAAAGGCACAATCTACAGCCGCTACAATGGGGTTCCTCTGGATTGACACAGTAGAATAAGAAAGTAACCAAGGTAGACAAGAAAGAACTGGAGCCACGAGTTTTTTCATCATCATTTGCAACCAGCCCCCTGGAAGGCAGCACGTGCAGTTTGAAAGACTCATCAGGCATCGGAGACATTCGAAGAGGCCTAACGGCGTACTGAAGCCATCTTATTCCCCACTCCTAGTTTATCCATCATCACAACCTGGTGATCATCACTGACCAGTTCGTAAGTAGAAAACAATGAAGCCTCACCCCACCGAGTTTCAGGGAATCGTCAGTCCCTGGGCCAAGGACACGCATCAGTCACTGTTTAGGCATTGACCCAATGTATGACAGCACAGACTGCTGATGATACTTCTCTTGCGGAGAAAAATACACATCAACTACAGGAGAAACGTATAGACTAGAAACTCTTACTCATCATTTTTCTTGATATTTCTGTGTGGCTAACGTTTGGGTTTGTTTTATCCAAAAGCCTCTGGATGTGCTCTTTTGCAGTTTCCTGAATCTTGGGTGGGATGGTATGCATGTGTGTTTTTCAATTTAACCCTCTTTATATTGTATCCCAACACAGTTCACCGTCGGTGATTCCAGGTGTTTATTCTTAAGGTTGTTGAAGCCCCCATTGCATCCCCCCTGCCCATCACTCACGCCGCCTGTTGTGATTTTCTCATCTTGCTGTTGAGCTTTGGTTAATATACATGTCCAGCGTGAATAAACCTTCCTCGCTAAGGACAAGCTAAAAAATCAAAGAAAAAATGGTGTTAGTGTGGGCACCACACACCTAGGGAGCCGTGTTTGTTCCACATAATATGACACTTATGATTGTACGAAGTTTCTCAATGACATTTTCGAATGCTGAGGGTTGGTGTCTGGTCACAGTATTACGTGTTGTCCGTATATAGTGGTATACTTGTAAGAATTTGGTGACACAGGGTTGTCATCCACTAACCTTATTTTCATGCATGTTGAATTAGTGACTTTTCTAATGACACCTCTGGCCTGGCAATTAGCTGGCCCTTGTTAACTTCTGCTGGACAAAGGACAGGACGGACCCATACTTTGTCCACTGGCTGACCATGGCAGCACTGAAACCAGCAGTCTGACGACTGGAAGCCGAGTGAACACTGACTAAACAAGAGGCTGGCTCTTCCACTACAGACATTATTGTTCCAGCCTTGTAGGAAAATGCCCTTATCATACAAGGTGAAGCAAAATTCACATAGAAACAGTTTCCCTGCACAGGTGACCAGGTGGCAAACATTCACATAGAAACAGTTTCCCCTGCAAAGTGACCAGGTGGCATTCACATAGAACAGTTCCCCTGCCCAGTGACCAGGTGGACAGCATTCATAGAAACAGTTCCCCTGCACAGTGACCAGGTGGACACAACATTCACATAAACAGTTCCCCTGCAAAGTGACCAGGTGGACAACATTCACATAGAAACAGTTCCCCTGCACAGTGACAGGTGGACAACATTCACATAGAAACAGTTTCCCTGCACAGTGACCAGGTGGCCAACACTTCACATGAAACAGTTCCCCTGCACAGTGACCAGTGGACAACATTCACATAGAAAACAGTTCCCCTGCACAGTGACCAGGTGGACACATTCACATAGGAACAGTTCCCCTGCACAGTGACCAAGTGGACAACCATCACATAGAAACAGTTCCCCTGCACAGTGACCAGGTGGAAACACTCACATAGAAACAGTTTCCCTGCACAGTGACCAGGTGGACAACATGTCCATAGAAACAGTTCCCCTGCACAGTGACCAAGTGGGACACATTCAAGAACATAGTTCCCCTGCACAGTGACCAAGTGGACAACACATCCCATTAGAAAAGTTCCCCCTGAACAGTGATCCGGTGGACACATTCACATAGAAACAGTGCAACGCGACCTCTTGTCCTCAAAAACCGGTTGTAAATTGCAATCCGACCCTTTATCAAAACCCTGTTGTAAAGATGCCACAAAACTCGCTACCACTGTGTGTTCTAAACCTACATGCAATTGCAGTAATTCGTCCTGAGCATCAGACATCACCTGTAGAACCTCAGTTTACTAACAGCAGGGGACCTTCTAATCATAACCTGTTAACAGTGCCATTGTGGCGAGTACCTTATCTAGGCACCCCACTTGAGAAATGCTCATGTAACGCAACGCGTTCGCGTTCATAGAGAATCTTCTGTCCTGGACAAACTTTTGCTTAGGACCTGGGCCTCAAACACATGAAAGCTCAAAGCGGTGTGGGTTGTGTTTTGTGTGGGGGGTGTGTTTATGGTTGGTGGGGTGTGTGGTGTTGTGGGGGTGGCGGGGGGTGTGGTGGGGGTGTGGTGGTGTGGTGCCTGTGTTGGGGTGCAACATTGTTGGGGTGGTGTTGTGGGGGGTTGTGTTTGTGTTTGGTGCTGGACATTGGTGCTCAGGTTGTGTGTGTTAGGCCTGTGTTGGGTGTTGTGTGTGTTTTGTTTGTTGTTGGGTGCGGTGTTGTGGGTAGTTGTTTTGTTGTAAGTGCAGTTTTGACCTTTGTGGGGGCACCTGTTGTTTGTTGTTGTGGGGTTTCTGTGTCATGTGGGGTCATGGTGTGTGGGTTGTTTCCTTGTTTGTCCGACATCAGATATTCCCTGTGACTGTTGGGGTTTGGGGGTGTGGTTTTGAACCTGTAATGTTGATGGTGGGGTTGGGTTGTTGTGTGTTGTGTGGTGGTGTTGGTTGTGTGTGGTGTGGATGTGGTGGGTGGGGTGTGTCTTGTGGGTCAGGTTTGTGTGTTAGGTCTTGTGTTAGTGAGACCTGGCCTGTTAACACTGAAATCAAGGTCTTTGCTTCAGCTGAACCGTGTTTCTCCAGTGTCTGTCCAAATATATCTCCTAGTGTTGCCTTGACCCGTGTTTCTTTGTCCTGGCTAAGATGCCAGTTGCCCGTTGAGCTCTCCTGGTTTGGTTCTCTAACGGCTGTGAGGAGTGAATGTAAGACTAAGTTTGCAGCTGGTTGTGGTGCAAGAACTACATCTTCAGCCACATGGTCAAACGCTCTATGCTTACGAAGGGATGATGACTCATACCACTTTCCACTAATCCCAGAACTCCTTCGTGTTCGTCCAACTAATGGCTCTGGTCCAGGGACATTTAGGAAATTCACTTCTGGCTCTTGGTGCGTCTCTCCCTTTGCTGCTTCTCGATGAAACTGTTGTTTCATCTGTGAGACCTGGCACCTATTCATTATGAGCAACATCTCTCTGGTCCCCCTCTAGACCAGGTCTGCAGCAGGCCTGGTTTTTGTGGGGAGACAATTCTCTTACACCCTTACTGAAACGCCTGAGTTACCCACTAAACTCCCATTTACTGGTTTTTGGGGCTTGCGTGTCTTTATGCCCCCTGAACATGCTGGTGGAGCTCGTTCTCCTGGTAAGGCCACCCCCAGCCATACGATCAAAGTAAGACCTAACAATATCACTCACTGGCCCTCCAGTTGGGGTTTGAATTGGAGTAACAACCCATTCGGTAAATAGCCTGTTGAAGACACCGCAATAACAATATTGAAAACACCATGGTTGATGAGAGTCCTCGCTTGTAGAGCCCATTTACGCGAGCTGGTGCAAGCCCTTCGAGCAATGCGCCGACCTATGTCTTCTGACTACCAAAACCAGGACAGTATAGGACCTGGAATATCGAACCCTGTATGACACCGAAAAAGTGCTAAGTGAGTAGAGAGAAAGCCTCATGGGATACATCTAGATACTTGGCCTTTGCAGACAAGATGGCAGAACAGACAGACCCAGACTTACGAGTGGAGACACCATCATCTCTCTGGACAGGAAGAAGGCCAGCCACCACATGCACGGAGTAGCATTGATGTTGACACCTGAAGGCAACGCGAGCACTGCTGTCCTGGGAATCTGTGTCACCAAGGATCCTCACTGCAAGATTCACTCAAAGGGCAGGACAAGTCACAATCCTAACAGTGCTACGCTCCTACCAAACACGGCAGATATAGAGGTCAAAGAAGAATTCTATGACAAATCCAAGCAACCCTGGACCAAACACCAAGGAGAGACTTGAAGATCCTCCATGGGAGCGAACCTGAATGCAAAAGTGGGATCAGACAACACAGACAGAGAAACTCATCATGGGTAGACACGGTGTTGGAGAGCAGAATGAAAATGGCGACCTCTTCACAGAGTTCTGTACCTTCAACGACCTGGTGATCGGAGCACTCTATTTCCCCATAAGACCATTCACAAGACCACATGGATTTCCCCAGACGGCAAGACCGAGAACCAGATTGACCACATTTACCATCGGCAGAAAGTGGAGGCGGAGCCTGCATGACGTCAGGGCGAGGCGCGGAGCGGACGCAGCATCAGATCACCATCGGTTGTGGCAGTACTCAAGACCAAACTGAAAGCCTACACTGACCATGGCAGGAAGACCATCGTACAAGTTTAATGTACACAGCCTAAAAAGGAGAAAGAAGAAAGCAGAAGAATTCAAGGTAGAGCTTAGGAACAAGTTCATGTTGCGCTTTCCCTACGGCCAGAGGAAACAGTTAAAGAGCAATGGCAGCAGGTCTTGCGAGAGGTCTGGAATTACAACATGAAAAACAGTCCTAGGGAAGAACACAAGGAAACATAAAGAATTGTTGACAAACGGAGACATGGACCACTGATCGCAAACAAAAACATCTGAAAGACAAGATCAACCAAGACACAATCTCAAGGAAGAGAAAAGCAACGAACTACAAGCACGCTACTGGAAGATAAACCGACAAGTGAAAAGAAGTGCAAAGAAAAGACCAGAGAAACTTCAATCGCGGAGCTTGACTGGAAGAAGGCAGAGACTGCAGCGGGCCAAAGAAACATGAAGAGACTATCCGAATCACCCAGAACACTCTCTGTAAGACCGGAATCCTTCCCAGTCGCCCCGTCAAGGACAAGAACGGAAATGCCAATCTCAGGGCAAAGAAACCAGAGAGCAAGATGTGCTGAGCACTTCAAGGAAATACTCAACAGACCCGCACCACCAGCCCCGCCTGAATCCCCACCACCAACCGGCTCCTTGATATCAATACAATCCCCCCCCACCGAAAGACAGAGATCACCAAAGCCTCAAGTTCCTCAAGTCAGTCAAGGCAGCGGGTCCTGACGGATACCACCCGAACACTAAAGGCAGACATCCAGGACTTCGACGATTTGCTAACCCCACTCCACTACACAGATCTGGGAACAGAGAGAGTGCCCACAGACTGAAGGAAGGCCACCTTGTAAACTGCCGAAGAAGCGGGGACTGTCATCCTGCAACAACTGAGAGGAAATCATGCTGCTGTCCTCTCCCGGTGGGAAAGTATTGACCAGAATCATCTAGAGAGATTGAAGACCCGCCCTGACCAGACATTCTGGGACGAACAGGCAGGCTTTCCGCCAAGATAGATCATCGTACGGACCATATTGCAACACTGCGAATCATCATCGAGCAGTCCCTAGAGTGCAGACACCCACTGGTAACACATTTTTCTCATCGACTTTCAGAAGTCCTTTGACAGTGTCGACAGAGACGTCATCTGGAAACTGATGTACCACTACGGCTTTCCACCCAAAGTTCGTCACCATCATCCAACAATTATACAAACGATGCCACCAGCCAAGTCAGCCACGATGGGAAGCTGACGGAACCCTTCTCTGTACAAACGTCGTCCGTCAGGGTTGTTTGACTTTTCGCGACAATCTTCCGGATAGGTGATGACTGGGATCTGAGACAGTCTACAGCAGCCGGAGATCAGGTATCCAGTGGACCTCACGAAGCAGCTGGAGGACCTTGGCTTCGCGGACGACAATCAGCCTCCTCTCTCCTGCAAGCAGCAAGATGCTACAAGATAAGCTATGTCCGTGTTGCAGAAGAAGCTCTGAGAAGACGTTGGGCTCCAATTCACATCGGGAAGACAGAGTCAACGATGGTGAACACAAACAGCAAAGATCCAGTGCGACTTTACCAAGAAGACACATCACCAGGAAGTTGACAAGATTTGTTACCTGGGCAGTGTAGTGCATAAAGATGGGGGGACAGACGCAACGACATCAAAAAGCGAATTCAACAAAGCAAGACAACGCCTTTCAACATCCGCCTGCGCCAGATCTGGAGATTCAACAGCCCTCTCACCTCTGCAACAAGATCTGGATTTTCACACAACGTGCCGTCTGTCTTCTGATATGGGTGTCAGAAACATGGCCGGGTAACCAAGACCAACACCAACAAGCTACAGACATTTATCAAATAGATGTCTCAGAAACATCCTCAACATCAGTGGCCGGAAGTCAATCTCCAACGAACAACTGTGGGACAGGATGAGACAAGTCCCAATCATGAAACTGAGATAAAGAAACGGAAATGGGGGATGGATCGGTCCACACACGCTACGGAAGCCTGTATCCAACGTACCAGGCAGGCCTCTGATTGGAAATCCACAGAAAGCGGAAAGTGGGGTCGACCAAAACAGACTTGCGCAGGAGTGTCGACGCTGAGGTGAAGACCCACCAGAATGACATGGGCCGAGCTAATGAGGACCTGCCAGAATCGCGTGCGTTGGAGTAG
>JADBJO010012442.1:0-58065 GCA_016801955.1 Conus betulinus
TTGCAGAGATATTGGGGAGGTCGGTCAGAACTGTATTCCTATATTTGTGAAAGGATCGTCTCTCAGGATACTGCTCTAGTCTACTAGTAGTGTATCCCCATATTTGTTAGAAGGACCCACTGTGATGGCTGGGGTGGTTTGTCAGTACTGTATCCCCCATGTTGATCATCTGTGTTAAAGCTGGAGTGGTTTGTCATGTTGTATCAAAGGTGTTTGTTAAAGGAACCTCTGTGATAAAACTAGAGTAGTTTGTGTTTGTTAAAGGAACCTCTGTGATAAAACTAGAGTAGTTTGTCAGTATTTGTATCCCCAGTGCTGTTTGTTGGTAAATAGCTTTTTATTTTTTTGTTTTTGAAAAAAATATCAGTGATTCTTTTTATGATTTTTCAGATTTGGTTAACTAAATGAAATGAGTGATGCATGCTGCAGTTGTTTTTCCCCACCACGTAATAGTAGTATTCAAATTTATGTGTACTGACTTATTGTTTGTATATTGTTTGTATATAGTGTGTAAGTCTGTTTAGAACTATAGATTCTTATGATACTGATGCTGACACAGTGTAAGTAGTCCTCTTTATACAAGGTTCACATAGTCATGATCATTTTGGAAAAGTTGATGGGAATTGAGAAATATTTAAAAGGCCCTAAGACTATTTAAAACTTGACTTGCACTTACAAAGTTTGATTTTATATGTACCTTAAAAGAAAAAAAAAAGATAAAAAGAAAGATAAAGATTTTGATGTCATTGCTAGTGATTCAGTTTCAAGAATGGAGTCAAAGACTAATGTCTGGGACTTTTTGATTATTTTCCATACAATGGAAATTTAGACACAATCAGTAATAGCATCATGATGAGTGAACTCGGCTTTTGTTGATCAAAGTGGACAGCTGAGGGTATATGTGAGCGAATGTTTTAGTGTGACAGTGAAGCAATCTTTTGTGTATATTGAGTTAGAAAATTTAGTCCACTTGGGTCTCAAATTGTGCAAAAAGTGTGTAAATTTGTATCCTTTCTTGAGTACTAATGTTGCTGTCAATGATTATGGTTGTTTTAGATTAAACTGGGCTTGAAAAGAACATCCAGATTCCCTCATCAGTTCATAGTTTGGAGAAATTCTGTCATTTGTATTGTACTTTGCTGTCTCTCCTTGCTCCTGATGTAGTGGTGATGTGTCACAGAGCAAAATGTGGTGATCATGTGTTTAGATGAGCGCATCAGGATGGGGAGAAATCTGTGATTGTGATGACCTGTAGATGAAGCATGTCGTAGAGTGGATGTGATGACTGTGTATGCAGATGAGCACGTCAGGAGGGGGAGGGTACTGTGATTGTGGTGATCCTGAGGCCTGGAAGTCAGAGCCTGTGTGTGAGACACATCGAGCTGGTGCTGGTCAGGGAGCCAAGAGGGTAACGTCCCTTTGTTTCTGTTCTAATCCTCTGTGTGTTGCTCCTAGGATAATAACAATGAAGATTTATATGTTGCCATAGTATGATGGTGGAGATTTATGGTTGCTCTTGTAATGACAGTGATGAAGATTTTTTATCTTGCTCTTAATGATAATATTGCTTTTATAATGATAGTAATAAAGATGTATATATTGCTCAGATAATGATAATAATGAAGTGATGGTCAGTATGTTGCTCTTTCCATATTGATGAACAGTTACTCGCTGCTGTTATGATACGAGATTTATTTATTGCTCATACAATAATGATATAGATTTATATTTTGTTCTTGTGATAAAGATTTGTCTTATGCTTCTAGGATAATAATGAAGATTTATCTGTTGCTTGTGTAGTTATGATGAGATTTATTTGTCGGTCATAGAATAATGAAGATGATTTACTGCTAAAAATGAAGATGTATATGTTGCTCTTGTTGAACTATGATTTATTTGTGACCCATGTGTGCTGAGCTCAGGGCATAGACAGTTTAACAAACAAGCAAAATTTAAATCTCTCTCTCTATATATATGTATGTATGTGTGTGTGTATATGTATGTTGAACATATACATACATATATATATATATATATATACATATATATTTGATATGTATATTGAACATCCTTTCCATGGTCCTTGTCTTCTGTCATGGATTGTCCAGGATCCTGTGGAGAACCTTCCCAGTGACCTGCGTGAGCGTGCCCGCATCATCTTCACCATGGTGCTGCGCTTCATCGTGGAACTGCTGACCTGGACCGTGGGGACGCTCTGCCTGAGGGCATGCAGCAGGAGGGAGACCTCAGTGATGACTACCACTGCATGCTCTTCAATGACGAAATCCACACCTACGATCAGGTCTGCTGGGACATATGGGATGGGCTGTGTGGCCTATGAACATAGTCACTGGTTGTGGATTGGATTGTATTTTTTTTTGTGAAGTCACAGTCTGTCATGGAAATAGGACCAGAACTTACAAACAAATAATACATGGCTTTATATCTGTCCGGACTCTAAATATTTTCGACTATCTGGCATTTATGGGTGCAAAGGAAAACGAATTTTGTTTTGATCACATTCAAGTCAGTCCCCTTACAAACGCTCTTATTGTTTGAAAGACTAGGAAGCTACATGGTGGGTGCATACCAGATTATGAGCTGCTCACGTTCTTATAGAGTGTTGGGATTTGCATTACATTAGACATAAGCACTTACCTATCTAGTGAATCTTTGTTATATAGTTATCTGCCTGAGTGATTCTTTTTGTTATATTGTGATCTGCCTTAGTGAATCAGTTGCCTTACGAGTATCTCGCTGTAATATTTTATCTTATGGTGATCAGTCTAAGTGAGTCATTTATGATAGTGCTATCTCCATCAGTCAGAACTAAATGAGTCTTTTACCATAATCTTATCTCCATCAACCAGTACTTTGTCATACTGTCGTGTTTTTTAGTCACTCATTTAGTCAAATGTTATCTACTTTAGCGAGTTATTTGCCATAATGCTGTCTACCTTGGTGGTTGTCATACTGTCATGTTTTTTAGTCACTCAATTAGTCAAAATGTTATCTACTTTAGCAAGTTATTTGCCATAATGTTGTCTACCTTGGTGGGTCATTTAGACTTGTCAGAATGTTCAGTATGTTTATGAATCATTTGTCAAGATGATATGCATCATAGTCATTTGTCCTGGGGATACCTGTCTCAAGTCACTTGCCATAGAGTTACTACCTTAGTGAGCATTTACCTTTGTGTTATCTGCCAAAGTGAGTCATATGCCTTATTCTCATCTACCTCAGTGAGTCATTTACCGGAGTGTTATATACCTTAGTGTCATTTGCCATGATGTGATCTACCTTAGTCATTTGTCAGAATGTTATCTTCCATAGTGAGTTATTTGTCATTGTTATATCTGCCTTAGTGACCCCTTGCTGTAGCGCTGTCTATCTCAGTGAGTCATTTCTCATGTTGTTATCTACCTTAATGAGTCATTTGTCATAGTGAAATCTGCATGAGTAATTTTTTTTTTCATAGTGAAATCTGTACTAGTAAGTCACTTGTCTTAATGTTATTTGCCTTCGTAAATCATTTTTCATCATGAAATTTGCCTTAGCGAGTCATTTGTCATAATGACATCTGCCATAGTCAGTTATTTGTCCTAGTCTTATCCAGCTTAGTGAGTCATTTGTCATAATGAAATCTGCCATAGTGAGTTATTTATCATAGTGTTATCCAGCTTAGTAAGTTATTTGTCATAGTGATATCTGCCGTGGTGAGTCATTTGTCATAAGTGATATGTGCTGTAGTCGTAGTGATATCTGCCTTAATGAGTTATTTTAAAAAACAGTGCAATCTGTCCAAGTAAGTCATTTGTCATAATATTATCTACATTAGTGAGTAATTTGTCATTATGAAATCTGTGTCAGTGAATCATTTATCATAGTGAAATTTGCTTTAGTGAGTCATTTTTGTCATAGTGTTGTGTGCCATTGTGTCATTTGCCGTAGTGATGTCATTTGTCATAATCACCTTAGTGGGTGATTTGTCAATGTGTTATATGCCTTCTTGTGTCATTTGTCATGCTGCTAAGTTTTTGAAAATACAGCTGAACCCAAGATGTTGAAAATTTATTAATTAATAGCTTGGCAACAGGACTTGAGTGACTGTTCACTACTGGTTGAGTGTGTTCATTAGAATTTACCAATATTCACCAAGTGTTTGTTAGAATTTGCCCATTTTGGGATTGTCCAAGTTTTTGTTAACATATGCTAATTTTCAGGATTGTCCAAGTCTTCTTCAGACTTTGCTGAATTTTCAGGATTGTCCAGGTGTGTTTGTTAATGTGTTTGTTTAATGCTTAACATTCGCATCCTCAGAGGTCTAGTGGTGAGGTTTAAAGTGCTGTCATACAATGTTGGATGATCCCAGTTTATGTGTTGTGTGTGCAGGTGATCACAACACTTCAGCGTGCCATTGAGTGCAATCTCCGCCAGGCCACTGACTTTGCCACCATTGTGGACCGAGAGGTGAAGATCTTCTCTTTTTTTTTCCAGAACTGAAAGGTTCATTGCTGTCCAAACAGTGTACATTCTTTTTCCCATTATGGTATTACAATCATGCAATGATACTGCTACTCATAATAGTAATAAGAATAATGATAGTAATGGAAGAAAAAAAGAAGAGGAGGAATAAGAAGGGGAAGAATAGTTACAATAGCAGATATAACGATGGTTGTTATAATACTCGAAAGTAAGAAACAATAATAATGATATTGAAAAAGGCAGAGGTATATAAAATCAAGGAAGTATACAATAATGATGATGATGATGATGATGATAGTAATGACAGTAATAATAGTAATAATTATGTGAAAGATTGCTATCTCAGTAACCTTTCATTGGGAGTGGAGTTTTGCAGTTTGCTTCAGCACAAAATAGTAAAATTTGAAATTGTGCATCTTACTTTTGGGCAAACTCATGTTTGTATACAGGTCTCACATTGGCCTCACATTTAATATTTCCAAGTTCAGAGTTCTCTCTCTGTCTCTCTGTGTGTGTGTCTCTCTCTATTACTCCACCCACCCACTGATCCTCCCCTTATTCCATGTAAATTAAATGTTAATGGACGCAAAGTTCCTTTTTCTTTGGTTTTTGTTTTTGTTTGTCAATCTTGTTTGACCTTTTTGCATGCTGCCTGTATAACAATTAGGCAGTCATATTCTATGAATGAGTTGCTTAACAAAAAATCTATTTCTCTCTCTCTCTCTTTCTCTCTGTCTCTGTCTCTCTCTGTCTCTGTCTCCGTCTTTCTCTGTCTCTGTCTCTCTATCTTTCTCATAATAGGTCTATTTCTTGCTGGAATGAAAATCATTGTATGTATGTCTCTGTCACAGATGGTTTGTCTGTGTTGCTGATGTCTCTGACATCTAGGTCTGTGTCACTATCACGGGTGTGTGTGTGTGTGTTTGTGTATGTGTGTGTATGTGTGTGCGTGCATGTATGTATGTGTGTGTGTGCATGTGTGTCTGTGTCTGTGTGGCAGGGTCGATCCTCAGTGCGTCAGGGGTCTGCTGTAGACTGCGAGAAAGCCAAAGAGGTCATCGAGGTAAGTGTTTCAGACCATGTTGGTCCTCTCTTGTGTTGGGAATTACAGGGGATGTTGATGTATAGGGGAGGGAGGAATATGTCTTCTGTTGTTGTTTTTTTGTTGTATTTTTGCTATGGGCTTTTGGTTGTTGCTTAATGTGGCTCTGTTATGTTTGAGTATCATCAAGTTACTAGACAGTATAATTTATTTGTTATAAATTGCAGGAAATATTGGGTCTCGTGTATGTAGTGTATCATTTCGAAACACACAACTGATATTTTGTCTTCTTCAGCTCCTGGAAATCAAATTCGTAACTGATAATTTGAATGAATCTTTGATTTGTAAATGCGTGTGTGTGTGTGTGTGTGTGTGTGTGTGTGTGTGTGTGTGTGTGTGTGTGAATGATTAAAGTAAAAAATATGCATTCACACGTGTATGGTTACACATAAGCACATGTGCACTCACACATGAACACACACACACACACACACACACACACACACACACACACACACACACACACACACACACACACATGCATGCATGCATGTACACATTACTCACTTGATCACATCAACTATGCAGACCTGTTTACCCTCCCGATTTGAGCGGGAGACTCACGATTTGCAGTGGTATCTCCCGATCTCCTGCCGACTGCGTTGAATCTCCCGATTTTTGACTCTCGCGTCAAGCCATTTCGAAAAAAGCCCTGTTTTCGCTAGTTTTCGGTATTTAACATGAAAGAAAGAGACCAACTTTGAGGTTTTATAACGGCGCATCTGATTGGCTGATGGAATAGCAGCATCCAATGAGGCCGTCTTTTGGTTACTACTATGCGAGCACTTGACAGTAGCCATTTTCCTTTCACTCGCTTCGACGAATTAGTTGGTTTGTTCAGCACAATGGCTTCAAAAAGCCGCGCTCATGAACTGATGATGAAGGATCATCAAAGTCGACAAAGGATGTGCCACCTGTGAAGAAAAAGAAGTACCTGTCTCACTGGAGATCTGATTTCAGCAAGACATTTCCCGAGTTGAGGCCTTCTCGCGTGGGAACAACTTCAGCCCATTGCACCGTTTGCAATTCTGACTTTCAAATCAAGTTTGGCGGCTTTAATGACTGCAAAAAACACGTGAACAGTAACAGTCACAAAGCGAAGAAGGCAGCGGTGGCTGGAACTCTGACATCGATGTTGGAGAAAGGTCGACTTTCGTCCGCCAACGATCAACATTACAGATCACGAAAGCAGAAGGAGTGATGATGTGGTGTGACCAGACAGACAGAGTAGACTGGGTGTGGCACCAGCTTAGCAAGAGGCATCCTGCAGTCCAGAAGCTATCATGTGTTATGAAGGGGATTCTGACCATCCCCCACTTTTCTGCTGCCTGCGAGAGAGTATTTCTTTATGGTAAGGAAGACCTCTACAGAAGAGAGGTCTTCGTTATTGCAAGAAACCACAGAAGCTTTGCTGGTTCTCAAAGTAAAGCCAGGGAATGCTTCTGATATTGAATATTGTGAAAAGGACCTTCAAGCACTGAAAAGTGCTTATTACAAATCTTTGAATCAATAGTTGCATAGCTGATAGTTTCCGAAGTACCAGTAGGCTTAGTGGAACTTTTTTTTTTGGTAAGAATTATTAATCTTCCCATTTTAATTTTAATCTTGTGTTTTAGTGATCCTGATTTTACTCGCTCATTACAGCCTGCTAGTGGGTGCAAAACCATGTGGAAATATCTGCTGGATGTATTGTGGACATACAAAGATATGTGAGATCACATATGGGAACATAGTTCTGCTGGATGGTTTACTATGAACAGACAGTTTTTTTGTGTGTGATCACTGAAGTGAAGCTACTGATGATTGTGAAGATGTCTGCTAGATACTATGGACAGAAAAGCTGGATGCACAAGTCGAGGATTAATATGACAATGAAAGTGCCTGGACATCGCTTTAAATTTGGCAAATAAGAAGGTATGTCGTGTTCAGTAACAGTACTGTCCAGAATATTTAAGTTTTAGAAAGGTTTTTTTGTCAGTAATACAGTAAGAAAGGTATCCAGAGATAGAATGCTGTTCATCAATTGTGTCATACTATCATAGGCACATTATCTTAGGGCTGCTGTTTAATGCATTACGAAAAATACTTAACGATTGGGATCTCCCTACTTGGACAAAAATCTCCCTATTTTTGGACCCAAATCTCCCTCCTGACTTGTATAGAGGGTAAACAGGTCTGACTATGGTGCATGATTATCTGATTCGCAAGTTGTCGTCCACTAGAGATTGTCTCAGCAAGGTGGATGGTTGCTGTTGTGCAGCGCAACACATCGCGTCATGGCAGCCGAGCCCTGAAAGTGATGGTAATGCACAATCTACTGGTGGCCCAGCAGACATTTGCCCTGCGCTGCATCGACTGGCTGCAGACTGTTGTCAACAAGACAGGTCAGTTTACCTGCAAGACAACCAAGGTCGTTCACAAGAAAGGTCATGTCAGCTAACCTCACTAACAAGCCAGGCAATAATGTCATGCAGCACGCTGACAAGACAGGTAAGTGTCAGTATTAAGACAGGTAACACACAGGTGAAGTCAACAGGAAGACGACAAGACAGACAGCGTTGGTGTGACGCAGAGAGCAGAGTTTTGGGGAAAGTGAGAATAGGTTTTGTCAGATGTGACAAGTGCTGTAACACATGTTTTGTCTGATGTAACAAGTAAGTGGTGGGTGGGTTGTCAGATGTAACCAGAGGTGTACCACATGTATTGTCAGGAAAAAACTGTTGGTGTAACAAGTGTTGTAACACGTGTTTTGTCAGATGTAACAAGTAAATGGTGGATGGGTTGTCAGATGTAACCAGTGGTAGAGCACATGAATTGTCAGGTAAAAGTACTGGTGTTAACACATGTATTTTCAGATTTGAGAATGTTTTGGAATATGTATTGCCCAATGTAACTGGTGTTTTAACATACGATTTTGGCGTATGTATTGCTCATTGTAACTAGTGTTTTAACATATTGTCAAGTGTCATCAATGGTGCGATGTCTGTAGTCTTTTGTAACCAGTGATCAAATATGTGTTGATCAGTGTGATCAGTGGTGTAACATGTGTTGTCTGATCTAACATGTTGTGTAACGTGTGTTGTCTGATGTAACAAATTGTGTCACACTTTATGTTTTTGATGTAACAGTTTGAACAGTATGTTTGTTGAACAAGAGACATGGCATGTCTGACCATGTAATAAGAGGCATAACAGGCTTTTTGTCCAATGTAATACTTGGTATAGCACGTGTTTTGTTTGTTGTAACAAATGGTATAACATATAGTCAGATGTAACAAGTGATATGACTCATGCCTTGTAAGATGAAACTAGAGGTTAAAAAGAAGTGTACACATGTTTTGTCAGGTGTAACAAGTTGAATAATATGTGTGTTGTCTGATGTAACAGTGGATTTAACAGACATGTCTAATGTAACAAAGTGTGTGGCACATGCATTGTCAAATGCAAATGTCTGTTGTCAGATGTCGATGTTACAGGAATATATACAGTAATATATGTGTCATTTGATGAAACGTGTAGTGTTGGATATAATGGGAGGTGTAACCTGTGTGTTGTCAGATGGTCTGCGACGGTGGTTCTGCCTGTTGTCGATGCAAGAGGTGGGAGAGGAGCATTCCCTGATGGAGAAACTGATTCTGGCAGACACTCAGCTGTGGAAAGGGTGAGTCCTCACTCCTCCACACACCATCCTTACCTCCACCCTCCTGTTCCTTCTGGCTATGAAAGGGAACAATGGTAGACAAGAAAATAGGTAACCGTGCTGTGTTTATTCTGTAGGTCTCGGGGAACAATGATAGCAAGGAAAAAATGGTAACATACTGTGAGTATGTATTCTGTATGTCATGGCTTACAATGGCAAGTGCGAATGTTGATTTCATGTATAGTTGTGGACGTTACAGATGTGGGAAAAAAGGTTGATATATTGTGAATGTTGATTTAATGTGTTGTTGTTGTGGACAGTTAAAGATGTGGGAAAAAAGGTTGATATATTGTGAATGTTGACTTGATGTGTTGTTGTGGACAGTTAAAGATGTGGGAAAAAAGGGTTGATATATTGTGAATGTTGATTTGATGTGTTGTTGTGGACAATTAGAGACATGTTGTGGACAGTCAGACACATGAAAAAAATATATTGCTAGTGTAGAATTTTCTTTGCAGTTGTAAACAATTACAGATGGAAAAAAAAAAAAAATACACACACACACACACATGTATATTGTGAACATAAATTTTCTATGCAGTTGTTAACAGAAAAAAAAGTTGGTATATTCGTGTTAATTTCATGTATGACTGCGGACTAGGAATATAGACAGGGAAAAAAAAAAGATGTTGAATATAATGAGACTGTTGATTTTCGCAACAATTTTAGACGTTCGTTTCTTTGTGTGTGCAGTGGCCAGAACGTGAGTCATCAGCTGTTGATGTCAGGGTGAGTGTAAATGTTCTGCAGTAATGTCAGAGGGTTTTAAATATCTGCAGTGACGTCAGGGGGGTTTAACATCTGTCATGATGTAAGTGTTTAACATCGGTCATGCTGTAAGAGTGTTTAACATCTACAGTAATGTCAGGATAGAGTTCAACATCTGTGGTGATGTCAGGAGAAGAGTTTAATAATCTGTAATGATATCACGGTAAGTGTTGAACATCAGCAAGTGTAGTTTCGTCAGAGAGTGTTTAACATCTGCAATGACGTCGGGGTAAAAGTTGAATGACTGTACCAGATGTCAGGATAACTGTTTAACATGTGCCTTGATGCCCAGTGTTAAAGTTTAACATCTGCAGGTGTAGTGATGTCATGTAAATGTTAACATCTGTAGGCATAGTTATGTTGGGGTAAGTGTTCACATCTACAGGCATAGTGATGTTGGGGGTAAGTGTAAATATGTACAGGCATAGTGATGTTAGGGTAAGTGTTAACATCAGTAGGCACACCAGCCGCCGTGGCGAAGTGGTTAGCGTCGCGGACTCCCGGCTGGGAGGTCGTGGGTTTGAATCCCATCAGATGTTAGGGTGAATGTTAACATCTGTAGGCATAGTGATGTTGGGGCAAGTGTTAACAACTACAGGCATAGTGATGTTATGGTAAATGTGAACATCTACAGATATAGTGATGTTAGGGTAAGTGTTAATATCAATAGGCACACCAGCCGCCGTGGCGAAGTGGTTAGCGTCGCGGACTCCCGGCTGGGAGGTCATGGGTTCGAATCCCATCAGAGTCATGTGGGTTTTTTCTGCCCCGACCGGCTCCTCCTACCCAGAGTTGAGTTTGCTGCGGACTCAGTTGGGAAGACTGGGGCCACACAGTCGAGTTTCATCCACTTAATGGATGCGTTTCTGAGAGTGTTGCTCAAATTTCCTGACCAACACTGCAGGTGCCTCTATCTCTCGGGCCTGGTTGACGCGCGGGATATATTATGAAAGGAAGCGTAGAGTACAGCCCTGTCATGTAGTCTCAGACCGAAATGGAAATCCGTAGCACCGTCTAAATCATCCTCATTCTCATCGATCGATCAGCATAATAAAAAAAAAAAAAATGTCTCAAATTCTGTGGCCCTTCATGCCCTGCTCTCATGGTGACATCAATTTCGATGTCCTCTCCAAGTTTGTGGTCTTGGTTTGATTCCGTCGGGGTCACCGGTATCGGCGAGTCCATGGGGGCTGTCGTTGGACGGTCGTGGTGGCGCCCTCCTGAACACCACCGAAGTGACTCGGCAGCGGTGCAGTGTCTCCTCTGGTGGGTTGCCTCTTGGCGACTTGACATTGACTGCTCCTTGTGGATTGCCGGTGCCAGGGCTGCGGGGGGGGCTGACCGGACTGTGGCTGTGGATGGGGTGTGTCGGAATGAGCAGTGTGGGTGCACTGCCTCTGAGGTGGCGCAGAAGTTGGGACAGCAAAAAAAACAACAACAAAAAAAAAACAACAAACAAAAAAACATCAGTAGGCACAATGATGTTAGGGTAAATGTTAACATCTGTGGGCATAGTGATGTTGGGGCAAGTATTAACAACTACAGGCATAGTGATGTTAGGGTAATTGTTAACATCTGTAGGCATAGTGATGTTGGGGTTAGTGTTAACATATACAGGCATAGTGATGTTAGGGTAATTGTTAACATCTGTAGGCATAGTGATGTTGGGGTTAGTGTTAACATATACAGGCATAGTGAAGTTAGGGTGAATGTTAACGTCTGTAGGCATAGTGATGTTAGGGTATGTGTTAACATCCATAGGCATAGTGATGTTGGGGTAAATGTTAACATCTATAGGCATAGTGTGATGTTAGGGTACAAGTGAACATCTACAGGAATAGTGATGTTAAGATAAATGTTAACGTCTAAAGGTGAAGTGATGTGAGGATAAGTGTTCACCATCTGAAGGTGTAGCGATGTTAGGGTAAACGTTAATATCTGTATGTGTAGCGATGTGAGGATAAGTGTTCACTATCTGTAAGTGAAGTGATGTTAGGGTGAATGCTAATATTTGTAGGTGTAGTGATGTTAGGTGTACTGATGTCAGGGTAAATGTTCAGCATCTGTAGGTGTAGTGATGTCAGGGTTAGTGTTTCAGAGAGGATGAAGTTGATGGAGATGATCACAGACTGTTGGTGATGTCGTTGCAGAGTGGATGAAGTTGGAGATGATCACAGACTGTTGTGATGTCGTTGCAGAGTGGATGAAGTTGATGGAGATGATCACAGACTGTTGGTGATGTCGTTGCAGAGTGGATAAATTGATGGAGATGATCACAGACTGTTGGTGATGTCGTTGCAGAGTGGATAAATTGATGGAGATGATCACAGACTGTTGGTGATGTCGTTGCAGAGTGGATGAAGTTGATGGAGATGATCACAGACTGTTGGTGATGTCGTTGCAGAGTGGATAAATTGATGGAGATGATCACAGACTGTTGGTGATGTCGTTGCAGAGTGGATGAAGTTGATGGAGATGATCACAGACTGTTGGTGATGTCGTTGCAGAGTGGATGAAGTTGATGGAGATGATCACAGACTGTTGGTGATGTCGTTGCAGAGTGGATAAATTGATGGAGATGATCATGATCACAGACTGCCATTTGTTGTTGCAGAGTGTTGAAAGATCCAGAGTGCAAGAAGCAGTTTGCTATCATTTTCACCAAGGTAATGTGGACTTCTTTGACTTTGAAAAAAGGGAGAAAAAAAAACAAGGTTTTCCTATAGAATTGTAGAAGTAAAAGTGCCCCCGATCTTTTTTTTTCTCTCCTACTATGGTATTCATACTTCAGGGACAAAAGAAAATTTGGCTGCTACATTCTACATTTTGTTTTGTGAAAGTATGTGCAATGTTTATTACTGCAAAAAGTTTGTCCATATTTTAGTCTGGTTGTGAGAAGAAAATGTGCATTTATGTTGATGTAATGTTCAGTTTGATTGCAGTTAAAGCCATGTATTAATGTTAGTACTCGTGCATTTTTGCAATTTTTTAAAGTAGTAAGATTTTTCTGAAGTACAGAAGTGAAGGAAAGAAACTGACGTTAGTGGGAACTGCTGTTGCGATGGTGATGATGATGCATAAAGACCAACATTGCATGCCTGTGGATGATTTTGACTTTCAGGTGACAGGAGATGGGTGTTTACTGCTAGTGTGATATCTGTGAATGAAGGACTCACTTGATGACATTGGTGAAGGGGCAGTGTATCAGCTGTGTCTTAGATGTTCGTTGAATGGAATGCACATAAGTTGCTCATTGACTATATTTGTATGGTGTCTGTGAGTGAACAACTCATATGATGGTATCTGTGGAAAGGACAGCATGTCGGTTTATATCATAAATGTAAATGTGACATTTAAAGGAATGCACATGTGTTGCTCATGATGATATCTGTAGAAGCAACAGCATGTCAGCCAAGTCATAGATGTGAAAAAGATATAGAGTGAAATGCTTATGTGCAGCTCATTGGACATTTTGTTTAGACACATGTTGTTTATTGAATGGTCATTTTATCTGTTCACATACTTTGCTCATTGACTGAACATTGTATCTGTACACATGCTGCTCTTTTTCTGATCTCATCAGTTGTTGTTATGCTGATCCAGATTGTGAAGATGGTATTATGGTTGTAGGAAAATCATTTTGGAGGGAGGGGGAGGGATGGAGAGAGACTGTAAGGAGGGGGGTGGGGGGTGGTGGTCATGGTAGAAAACAGTAGACTTTATGAATCCACAGAAACAAGTTTGGGGGAGAAGGTGGGATGGGATGGGGGCAAGAATTTGGGGTGGTTGGGTATGGGAAAAGGGGGGATAGGGATAGGTTAATTGAAGAGAAGGGTGGACCTCATGGACACAGGCATAGAAGCCTTTTGTCCTGCACCACCTGTTTTCCTAGTTTCACATCTGGGATACAGTCCAAGATCCTGCCAAGACTCCTCAAGAACAGTTGGCTTTGTTCTTCTGATAGCCTGTGCAGTCAGAAAAGTTGCATCTTTATCTTGAATTTTGAATGCGCCTGACTTACTGTTTGCTTATAGGATTTCAGTATTCTCTGGACATTTGTTTTACTGAAAATGTAACGAACATGGTCAACATTAGAAATAATAGAGGGAAAAAAGTAAAAACAAGTTCTTGAGGGTGATTGAACCTGTGAAGTGTAACTTCCATTGCACATTGCAGTGAGTTTAGTGCTTTGTCCAGTGAGTGCTGTCAGTGGGTAACTTTTAACAAATGAAACAAATGAAATGGTGAGAGAGCAGGAATTTCTTTCAAAGAGTCTTGAGCAAGACAGCATAGTCTTGTCAGGAAAATGTACGCTCATTGTAAGAATGGCTTCAGTATTGACAGATGCCACATTGGCCACCTTTCTGCCATACAGAAAATACATGTTAAGAAACAAGAAGTTTTCCATAGCATTTTGAGGGTAAACTGGTGTGAAAAGCAGAACAGGTGAGGGGGAATGGTAAGTGTGTGCACAAGATAGATCAGCAACAAAATGGTCTGTACTGTGTAAATATTGAAAGGGCAGTAGGTCTTCATTGTATTTGTACTCTAGAAGTCAGCAACAAAATGTTTTCTTACTTTGTCAGTACTGAGGGGATGTTAGGTCTTCATTGTGTTAGTACTATAGAGGTCAGCAACGAAATGGTCAGTATAATGTCGGGTACTAGGAGAGGGTGGGTGGACTGGGGGGGCAAAGTAGACTTTCATTGTGTTCGTGCTAGGACAGAAATGTTCTTTGTTGTTTAATTTTGTTGTTATCCATCAAAGAAGTCATCCATGGAAAACGTATTCTGATCAGAATTTGTTTATAAGTCAGTAAAGAACAGGTTTGGCTCCAGTGTCGGTGTTTGCTGTAGGGGGGGAAGAGCGAAGAGAAAAAGGAATGTTGTGGGAAGAGGCTGATGGTGCGGGTGAGTTGGTGATGGTGATGGTAATGTGCCTGTTTGTCTGACAGCAATATCCGCAGATGGTGGAGGATTTTATCTCTGACGACCACGATCACGACGTCTCTGTAACTTCCCTCTCTGTTCAGATCTATACCGTGCCCAGTCTGGTAGGTGACTGCTTCCAGACCTCCCCTGCCTCATCACTTCTCTGGGATCATAGTGCCATCAGACACCTCAGTCTCCCTGACGCTGTCACTGTCACCCTGGCCAACACAAACTTGTGCTAGTGATGAGCAAATGTTGCATGACTTGTCAGTCCTTGTAAGAAGAGTGGAGTGGAGAGATGACCTACAGAGAGGACAGTCCAAGTGGAATGAAATCGTGACGTGAATGTATTTGAACCAGAGCTATTTGGCAGTGACAGACAGTGAGCATTGATATGTCTGTTGGCATGTTCCTCATTAGGGATCTTTGCTCATCCGTTTTTGTAATATCTGGAAGAGCATCATTTCATGTTTGGTTGGGCTCGGTTGATTTAGCCTTGATGATGCTTTCTGTGAGAACAGTGAATTTGGGAAATGATAGAGGTTGTCATCTGACTGGGAAAAGATCAGAAAAGCATATTTCACATTTGGATGATTCGCGCTATTTTAAAGTGAAATCCTACTTCTGGACAGTTTAAGAGTGACCATGCCACTTTCCCAACTGGAGCAACATGGAAAGAGCTTTCAGAGCAAAAATGAATGAGCAAAGACACAGGTTGGGGTATTGAGTGTGATTGAGAGTTTTCCTCACCGTGTGCCGATGGGTCTATCTGTCCTGGCATACTGATGGATGGACATGGGTTTAAGTGTGGGCTTTTTTTATATTTTGTCTGTGTAGCTCTATGAGATACTGGTGGCAGAGTTTGTGCAGGACGACCATTACCGGTCCGTGTCCATTACCTCCCTGTCTGTGCAAATTTTCACAGTCCCCACCCTGGTAGGTTGCCTCCTCCTGACCCTGCTTCATCCCCCTCTCTCTCTTCTCCTGTCTGTCTCTTTCTGGTTTGTCTGTTCTGTTTGTTACGAGTGTCTTTATTTCGTGACCTGTTTCTTTTTCTGCTGTCTGCCCCTCTTGTTTCTCTGTCCTCTCTGTTCCTAATTCTTCCTCATCTGTGATTTTTCCTTGGTCTAGTCTTTGCCTTTCTCCTATCCTATCTTCACCCTCATTATCATCTTTTCCATCCCTTCTGCCCTCGCTTTCTCAACCAAAAATTCCTCTTTCTTTTCCCCCTTACCACCTCCTCCTTTCCACTTCATCTTTTAATGCATACTTTGTCCCTCTGTCTTCTGTTCAGCGCTGTCTGCATTGTCAGTCATTTGTGTCAGTGTGGGTCACATCTGTCTGTGCATGGCTTCAACCACTGTTCTCAGCTAGACTGAACTTCAGAGAACAAACGCCATTGTCCTGTGTTCTGACTTGTCTGTCCACAGGTCAGCACTTTTTGAGCGCTAGCGCTTGGCCCGCTACAGATAGTGTCCATAGTAACACTGCATGAGTGTTAGGACCTGGTGGTTTATGGATAATGTCCATAGTAACACTGCAAAGAGTTTACGACCTGGTGGTTTACAGACAATGTCCATAGTAACGCTGCGTGAGTGTTAGGACCTGGTGGTTTACAGGTAATGCCCATAGTAACACTGCAAGAGTGGTAGGACCTGGTGGTTTACAGATAATGTCCATAGTAATACTGCAAGAGTGTTATGACCTGGTGGTTTACAGACAATGTCCATAGTAACACTGCATGAGTGTTAGAACCTGGTGGTTTACAGATAAATGTCCATAGTAACACTGTAAGAGTGGTAGGACCTGGTGGTTTACAGATAAATGTCCATAGTAACACTGCAAGAGTGGTAGGACCTGGTGGTTTAAAATGTCCATAGTAACACTGCATGAGTCTTAGGACCTGGTGATTTACAGATAAATGTCCATAGTAACACTGCAAGAGTGTTAGGACCTGGTGGTTTACAGATAAATGTCCATAGTAACACTGCAAGAGTGGTAGGATCTGGTGGTTTACAGATAATGTCCATAGTAACACTGCAAGAGTGTTAGGACCTGGGGTTTACAGATAATGTCCATAATAACACTGCAAGAGTGGTAGGATCTGGTGGTTTACAGATAATGTCCATAGTAACACTGCAAGAGTGTTAGGACCAGGTGGTTTACAGATAATGTCCATAGTAACACTGCAAGAGTGGTAGGACCTGGTGGTTTACAGATAATGTTCATAGTAACACCGCAAGAGTGTTAGGACCTGGTGGTTTACAATGTCCATAGTAACACTGCAAGAGTGTTAGGACCTGGTGGTTTACAGGTAAATGTCCATAGTAACACTGCAAGAGTGTTAAGACCTGGTGGTTTACAGATAATGTTCATAGTAACAATGCAAGAGAGTGGTAGGACCTGGTGGTTTACAGATGTCCATAGTAACACTGCAAGAGTGTTAGGACCTGGTGGTTTACAGATAAATGTCCATATTAACACTGCAAGAGTGTTAGGACCTGGTGGTTTACAGATAATGTCCATAGTAACAATGCAAGAGTGGTAGGACCTGGTGGTTTACAATGTCCATAGTAACACTGCATGGATGTTAGGACCTGGTGGTTTACAGATAAATGTCCATAGTAACACTGCATGGATGTTAGGACCTGGTGGTTTACAGATAAATGTCCATAGTAACACTGCAAGAGTGTTAGGACCTGGTGGTTTACAGATAAATGTCCATAGTAACACTGCAAGAGTGTAAGGATCCGATGGTTTACAATGTCAATAGTAACATTGCAAGAGTGTTAGAACCCGATGGTTTACAGATAATGTCCATAGTAACACTGCAAGAGTGTTAGGACCCGATGGTTTACAGATAATGTCCATAGTAACATTGCAAGAGTGTTAGAACCCGATGGTTTACAGATAATGTCCATAGTAACACTGCAAGAGTGTTAGGACCCGATGGTTTACAGATAATGTCCATAGTAACATTGCAAGAGTGTTAGAACCGATGGGTTTACAGATAATGTCCATAGTAACATTGCAAGAGTGTTAGAACCTGATGGTTTACAGATAATGTCCATACTAACACTGCAAGAGTGTTGGAACCCGATGGTTTACAGATAATGTCCATAGTAACATTGTGAAAGTGTCAGAACCCGATAGTTTACAGATAATGTCCATAGTAACATTGCATGAGTGTTAGGACCTGGTAGTTTACAGATAATGTCCATAGTAACACTGCAAGAGTGTTAGGACCCGATGGTTTACAGATAATGTCCATAGTAACATTGCAAGAGTGTTAGAACCCGATGGTTTACAGATAATGTCCATAATAACACTGCAAGAGTGTTAGAACCCGATGGTTTACAGATAATGTCCATAGTAACATTGCAAGAGTGTTAGAACCTGATGGTTTACAGATAATGTCCATAGTAACATTGCAAGAGTGTTAGAACCTGATGGTTTACAGATAATGTCCATACTAACACTGCAAGAGTGTTAGAACCCGATGGTTTACAGATAATGTCCATAGTAACATTGTGAAAGTGTCAGAACCCGATAGTTTACAGATAATGTCCATAGTAACATTGCATGAGTGTTAGGACCTGGTAGTTTACAGATAATGTCCATAGTAACATTGCATGAGTGTAAGGACCTGTGGTTTACAGATAATGTCCACAGTAACACTGCATGAGTGCTAGCACATGGTAGGTTGACAGATGATTGCCGTAGTAACACTGCGTGAGTGTTAGGACCAGGTGGGTGACAAATAATGCACATAATGTAAATGGGTGCTAGAATCTGGTGGTTGACAAATAATACGCATAATCTACATAGGTGCTAGAATCTGGTGAACGACAGATACTGCCCATATTTGCACTGCACAATTCCTAGGACCTGGCCCCGTGCACACTGCATGGGTGTTAGTACCTGACACATGACCGAGAATGCCCATGGTAACACTGCGCGAGTGACAGGCCCTGCTAGTTGACACATAATGCCCATAATAGCACTGCGTGAGTGCAAGAACCTGGGAGTTGACAGATACTGCCCATATTTGCACTGCATAAGTCCAAGGACCCTGGCCCATGACAGATGATTTCCATACTGCTAGTGAGTGCTAGAACCTGGTGGCTGACGAATAATGCCCACAGCAACACTGCATGGAACTGCCATATACTATGCTACAGTATCATTGACAGTGTTGAGCTGCCACACTTTGTGGTGAAATGCTACAAGGAAAAAAAAGTGATGAAATGCTACAAGGAAAAAAAAAAAAAAAAAAAAGAGGGAACACACACACACACACTACGAACGTAATGGCAGCTTGAACAGGACTGAGAAGACTAGATCTTTAGACTGTAGACTTATTTCGTTAAAAAAGAAAAAGGCCTTCAGTAAGGAGAGGACAGAAAAACAGAAGAAAATTACTAAAGACGATTGCTATTTTGCTGCCTTATTAGTTTGGTTTTTCATTTGTCAGCCATTTGATTTTTTGTAGTTCCAAGTCAAAACTGTGCATGAAGTAACTAGTGAGATATCCATCATCTTAGTCTGCATGAAGCACAGCACATCTGAAAGTGCAGCTGAGGCCGATTTGTAATGTTGCACACACATGTTAAACTTAAATTTGGAATGCTACCCTTGAAATGTAAAAATAACATAGCAGCTCTGACTGTATGAGTGCTAAAACGTGGTGGTTTAAAGATAATGCTCATAGTTTTACTTTGCATAAGTGCTAGGACCTGACCCTTGAAGGATAATGCTGGTAACAATAATAACACTACATGAATTCTAGGACCTGGTCTGTGGTAGATATTATTTATAAATGATAATTATTATTCTGCGTGTGACTGATAACGCTTGTAAATGTTAACAGTGCATGAGTGCTAGAACCTGTTCCATGACTAACAATGCTCACAGATAACGATAACACTGCATGATGTAAGAACTGGGTTTTTAACAGGTAATACTCATGATAACAGTATAAGTGCAGGGACTGGTCCATTACAGGTAATACTTGTAAAAACACTGTACGAGTGCTGGCACATATTCCATTTCAGGTGATCCTCTTATATAACTGTATGTGAGTGGCAAGTATTTATGGTTGTTTGTACACAGTTTTGATATAACAGTATGTGAGTTGCAAATAAGTAAGGTTTGAAGACTGTGCTGTTGTTGTAACACATAAGAGTAACAAGTATGTACAGGCCATCATAGACAGTACTGATCTGTGTAAGAGTGGCTAGTGTCTATGGTCTGTTGTAGAGAATGTTCATACATTAGTGCATGAGTGATTAGTAGCTATCAGGTGTTGTGGACTGTGCTTGTATGACAGTATATGAGTAGTTAGTACCTGTGATCCATTATGGACAATACTCATATGACGGTGTGTAAGACAGTGGTAGAAACAGCGCATGAGTAGCTAGTACCACAGATGTCAGGGGACAGGATAAATATCTTATGTTTCTGCCTTTGTTGGAGTCCTGTTTGCTTACAGAGGTCACTAAAGACCTATGGGCACCGCAGTCAGTGCATGTCTGTGAGGGAATTGTTCAGCTGGCTGGCTGCCCTCTCAGGTAACCATATATACCAGGTTGTTGCTGTCCACTGTACTGCGAGGTCGGCCTGCTGACTGCATGTAGCGTTTGTGGTTGTGTGAACTGCTGTGTGCGCTTCAAACTTGAGGGTTCGACAGCATCGGTGGCAAGTGTGTCTAGCAAACAGCCAAGCTGTGAACAGGAGGCAGACAGAGAGCCAGTGAGGTAGCAGGAAGCAGTGAATGCCTTTGATGTATAATGGAACTTGGATAGTTCAAAGGCAAAGATACTTATCCTCCCTCTACATAACTGCTGGTATCTAAGATTTATTGTAGAAAGAAGCGTGGGATGATGATGTCAACGATCACAGTCAGATGTAAGGTATGATGTAGCACATGATGATAGGAGTAATGTCAGCACTGATGACAGAAGTGACTGCAGAATCGGAAATAAGGACAGAAAAGATGACAAAAGTGAAGGCACAGAAATGATGACAAAGGGATAACAGAATTGAAGAATGAAGTGAAAACAAACACTGAAGTGAAGGCAGAAACGGTTACAGGAGTAGTAACAGAAATGATGACAGAAGTGATGACAGAAATGAAGACAAATGATGATTCAAAATGTGCACAGAAATGTTAACAGAAGACTCGAAAGGAATGGTGAAGGAAGTGATGACAGAAATGAAAACACAAGTGATGACAGAAGTGAAGATAGAAATGATGACAGAAGTGAAATCAGAAATGATAACACTGATGGTGACAGAAGGATGACAGAACAGAAGAAATGACAGAAAGGACGATGAAAATAATGATAGAAATGAGGACAGAAAGATGAGAAAAGTGATGATGGAAATGAAGAAGAAAAGATGACTGAAGGGATGATGGAAATGAAAAGATGACTGAAGGGATGATGGAAATGAAAAAATGACTGAAGGGATGATGGAAATGAAAAGATGACTGAAGGGATGATGGAAATGAAAAGATCACCGGAGGGATGATGGAAAATGAAAAGATGACTGAAGGGATGATGGAAATGAAAAGATGACTGAAGGGATGATGGAAATGAAAAGATGACCGAAAGTGATGATGGAAATTAAAACAGAAAAGATGACTGAAGTAAAGACAGAAGTGATGAAAGAACTGGAGACACAATTAATGACATGAGTGTTGACAAATGAAGACGAAAGTGAAGACAGAACTGAGAAGTGATGACAGAAGTTATCATGGAAGTGATGACAGAAATGATAACCAAAAAAGAAATGATGACAAGTAATAGCAGAGATAATGATTGAAGTGATGACAGAAATAAAGACAGAGTGATGACAAAAGTGATGACAGAAGTGAAGAACCTAAATAATGACAGAAACAAAGAAAAAAGTGATGACAAACATGAAGCAGAAATTATGATAGAAGTAATGACAGTAGTAAAAACAGAAGTGAAGATGGAAATGGTAATAGAAGTCATGATAGAAATTATGATAGAAGTAATGACGGAAGTGAAAACAAGTGAAGACAGAAATGATAACAGAAGTGATGATAGAAAGTATGATAGAAGTGATGACAGAAATGAAAACGGAAGTGAAGACTGAAATGGTGACAGAAGTGATGACGCAAATGATGACAAAAATGATGGCAGAACAGAAAACGATAACAGAAATGATAGAAGCAATGACAGAAGTGAGAATGGAAATGAAGACAGAAGTGAAAGCAAAAATGATAACAGTTGTGAATAGCCAAGTGATAACAAAAGTGTTGACTAATGGAAGTGACAACAGAAGTGAAGACATAAGTAGTGATATTAGTGTTGTTGACTAATGAAGACAAATGCCAACAGAAGTACTGACAGAAGTGGGTTGGTGCTGTTTTTCAGGCACGCATGTTGATAGCGCAGCACGACCTGATCTCTGTCATCCTGAAGACCTTCATGAAGACCTGCCAGGAGAAGCAGAATGGTGAGTGCTGCCACATGGCTGAAGAGCCCATGAGGAGAGGGGAGGCTGGCTGGATTGGGAGAGGGAGGAGGGAAGGGAATGGGTTGGATAGGGGCAGGGAGGGGGGATAGAGACTGAAGGAGAGGAGTTGAGGTGAAATGTTGTTCCACGGTGAAGGATCTAGGTTTGAGTGAAATGAAAAGAGACAACAAAAATGAGCAGTTTCAATCGGTCTCAGTCAGCATTTTTTGACTTGTTTTCAGAGAACAAGGAAATGGCATGTTGTTATTTTTGTCGTTTTGTTAAAAGTAGAGCTGCACTATGCCAAATGTAGTTTTAACTGCACAAAGCATGTTTGGATTTGGTGTGACACAGCAGCCTTTGATGAATATTTAGTTGTGAAATTCAGTTCAGTGAGGTCTTTAAACTGTAAAAAGTTTGTAAAGTCTGTGTCCTTTGCTGAGTATGAAGCCTTGTTGAATGTACACCAATGAATCATGTCACGGAAGACTTTGTGTGACAGACAAAGGGAAGTTGTCATTTGAACGCAACGACCGCAGTGCCAACTTCAAGCGAGCGTCCTACATGCTGTATGATTTAAAGTGAGTGCCAAGATTGGGTCTGTTAATGACTTTATGTGTCAGTGTCCTACTCTATGTCCATGATATTCTTTTTGATGAGAGTCGAAGGAAGTGACATGTGTAAATGCTAGCAAATCAGCAATTATACATATGTTTTTTGAGTTTGAAAAACTGGCATGCTAACGAAGTAACAATTATGGACATGTTTGCATGTCAGATGTATCAAGCCAATGAGAAAAAAGATCAGACTTGTCTGTAATGACAGATTCATGCTGGTAAGACTTTATTTCTATTGTAAAGTGACTAACAAACTGGAGTTATTTCTTGCAGACAGATAATAGTTGTGTGTTTGTAGTAGTATGTGTGAATGTGTGTGTAGAAGAGATGTGTCAGCTTACCATGTATGTCACACACATGCATGTGTGTGTGTGTGTGTGTGTGTGTGTGTGTGTGTGTGTGTGTGTGTGTGATATGGATTAGCTCTGTATGTTAGGCAAGTCATCTGTATGTATCTGTGTGTCAGATATACTCTACTGTGCAAGCCCACTGAGGCCTCAGAGTGGACAGATGATCTACGTAACAGCTTCCTGAAAGGATTCCGCTCCATGCTGGACCTCCTGCGGATGATGCAGGTCAGTGGGGAAAATCCACAAGAACGTACGTAAGGCTTCAATCACCCTGTTCCATGCACTTTAGTTGGTGGGGACAAAGATGGAATCTACAAAAACATGTAATTTTTATGCTGTTGTAAGCACACGAGTCAGTACAGATGGACATGGAGTCCTCAGGAACATATGTAGAGCTTCAGTCTTGCTGTTCCATGCAGTGGACTCAATGTGGACAAACATAGAGTCCTTGCAGGAAAATTTGTTAAGTCCTTCACGCTGTCCTGCTCACTGGAATAATCAGGCATGTGACTGACATCCTCTTTGGCTTATCCACTGTCAGCCACTCTCATGCAGTGTTATCACCCACCGTCTCCTTATTTGCCTCACTCTCTTCCATGTCCCTAATCTCGCCTGAAACTAGACTGTTCTCATCTGCTTGTAATAGTCTGCACTAGTATAGACAGTCTTGTTTACAACAGAAACAGTCCTTATGAATCATAGCACACTTCAGGCTGCTGCTCTTGATATTCGTGTGTTCAAGTGGTCAGGATGGCGGTCAGTCACGACATTGTGCTGCGGAAATCTTTGTCTTAATTCTGTAACCAGGTCAGAGGTCATGGTAGATTGTACTTGCCTGTCTCTTTATTTCTTTTTTTTTCTTTTTTTTTTTTAAATAGTTTTTTGCGCAGTTACATGCAAAAAACATTCACTGATTCATAATTACAAAAATTAAAGGCAAAGCACCCTGTCCATTAATTAAAGGCACAATGCATCAACACATCCAACTGTTCAATAATCCAATCAAGTTCACAAATATACAACAATCTGTGATATTAGAATATTAGGAAGGCATGAACATATCCGCAAATCATTATTTTTATCTGTTACATTTCACAAGTTACTGATATGGACACTACTTTTTACAAAATTCTGTGAGTCGTATTTCCATGCAGTGCGTATGTTTTTTTTTTGATTTTATATTTGTTCTTTAGCTCATTCAAAAAGTATTGGGGATTAGGTTTCATCTAAATAATTTTACACTTATCAAAATAATTAGCAAACAGGATAATTTAGTTGAAGTCTTCATCTGTTTTTATTTGTTCATTTCCAAATAATAATCTGTTTAATTGTTTGCCTGGTGTTTAGCAGTGATCCCATTAATCTGTAATTCATGGTAAAATACTGTTTGCAGAAGTAGAACAATGAAATTATTTTTAACTGCTGGTCCCAGGGATGGATCTATTTTGCTGCAACTGGCAGCTGCATAAGAACTGAGGCTGCAATGGAATAAAAAATAATTAACATTTAATTCAGTAGCATATGCAACACAGTCAATTCAAATTCCACATCCATGGTTGTGTGTAATGGCAGTTTGTAATCAGTATTTTATGTCACAGTAAGTCTACATCATACTGTTTTGGTTCTGACTGTAGTTCAGAGATGCTTGCTCTTCATTCTCTAATAGACATCACTTCAGTCAGCTGTCTTTGCATTTTTTTTTTATATTGTAGATCTGAGCCTGTTACCACTGGGAAAAAAAAGACAAAAGAAATAGAAAGCAGTATTTTCCTATTCAACAAACAAGCAAAACTATCCTCTTGACAGTGTGGGAAATGAGCAAAGTTCAAGGCTCCCATCAACTTTAATAGATCTAAATCAGATGTGAGCCTTTGTGTCTTGGAGCCTCATTTCTGTGTACCTAAATCATATGTGGTCACTGTTTTTCGTTTTTCTTGCACTGCTTCTAATGCTGGTTGTTGAGTGATTGTCATATAGTCGGTGCTGCTATGGCCAATTTGCAAAATTCCTAGTGCAATCACTTGTTAGTTGTTTACATGAGGTATAGTTATTTTACATGATGTATAGTTGTTTTCCTTGTGTATAGTTGATCACCTGATATGTGAATGTGAATGTGGAATGTGTAGGAATATTTGTATAGTTATTTACCTTATGTATAGTTGTTTACCTGATGCATAGTTGTTTCCTTAAATGTAGTTGTATACATAGTCATTTTCCTTATATAGATCAGTGGGGAATGCACACCACAAAAGATCACATTGTGTTGATCGATCAGTGTGTGTGTGGTATGTGCACAGGGTATGGATGCAGTGTGTAGGCAGACGTCCCAACACCTGGAGTTCGAGCCAGAGTGGGAGGGGGCCTTCAACCTTCAGCTGAAACTGGAGGACAGTCTAGTGCTGTTTGCTGACTGGTGTGCTTCTGATGTGAGTTGCTTCTACACACCACACACCACATACTATATACCACGCACTGAACACATGACTGGAGTCTAGTGCAGTTTTGCTGACTGGTGTGCCTCTGATGTGAGTTGCCTCTACACACCACACACCACATACTACGTACTGCACACTACACACGTAACTGGAGGACAGTCTGTTGGATATTCACTGATGGTGTACCTCTGATGTCAGTTGCCTCTACACACCACACACAGTACAGTATGGTAGCAACAGGAAGGCAGTCTGGTTCTGTTTGCTGGCTTATGTACAATTGATATGAGTTACCTCAACACCCGACGCTACATACTGTACATGGCACACTAGACAGGCAGGAGGACAGTCTGATGCCTTTCACTGACTGGTGTGCATCCGATGTGAGTTGCTTCTGCACACCACACACTACACTGTCTGTAGACCACACACTGCACACTACACATACAACTGGAAGACAGTTTGGTGATGTTAGCTGACTGGTGTGCTTTCAGTGTGTTGCCTCTAAATGCTGTAAACTTCATTCTACAAATACTACACAAAGACCTAAAAGGAGAACAGATAGTGCTGTTCACTGACTTCTGTACCACCATTGTGAATTGCCTCTACGCACTACACATTATGCATACCACACACTATAGCCTACAAATGTAGGAAGGTCTCGTATGCCTTTGATGTAAGTCATCGCTACACATCACCCACTATACACACTCCACATACTACACACTCATCCCTGATATGGTCCCGCATAGTCAGCTGGGCTATGAACAACATGAATTGCATACTACATACTTCATAATGACACACATGTCACATGACACACCGCATGGGAGGACAATCTGGCTCTCTGTGCTGACTGGTGTTTCTGTGACAACATACAGACTTGCCAACCCTTCTGTTTTTGGTTGAATGCATCTTGCTGGGATTCAATTTATTCCTCTGTTTCGCTCAAATCCTAAAATTTCACTGGCTTAAGAAAAAAAAAAGACAAAAAAAGTCATGTAATCATTCAGAGTACATAGCAGTACAACTGCTGTGTACTTAGCCAGTGTAGAATTTTAGCCAAGGTTCCAGTCTGCAATTTCTGTACACTCCCATTTGCCACTGCCGTTGGGGTGAAGCATGAATCTGATTTGCGTAGCCCTGAGCCAGAAATAGAAAGAATTAATCAAACGTTTCACGTAAGGAGTACAAAGAAAAGTATCCATGTATTGTTCAGATGGGTGTTCGTATACATCATGTTCAATGTACAGTCTGCCTCTTAGACTTTAAGATTCTGCACGGAGTTTGTATGGATGTCCAGCATTATATGAGACTGGCAAAATCTTGACTGATTTCCTGTCTTCCATGGCCAAGACACCACAGAGGCATTGATGGCCCTGAAGTATAAAAGGGTCCCTGTTTCAAAAGTGAAATGAGTGACAGTTTATCGAAGAGGTGAATATAGTCTTCAGAGGGCCAATGCTACCACAGGTATAGAGACATATACAGAAATGGAAAACGAAATGCAGCCGGCACCAAAAAGTGAATGTTTTTTTTTTAAATGTTAAAGCTGGCTGTGTATGCCTCTCTACTTATATGTATTCCCCTCTGTTGTTTGAAAATATTTCTCTCTCAAGTGTGATGGAGGGTTGACAGGTCTGTATATATCACATGCTACACATTACGCACAGCACACTACATGCCACACTCTACACATCACACAGGAGTACAGGCTGGTGGTCTTTATTATCAGACTTTACTGATATTCTGGTGCTCTTTGTCTATATGAGTCTTGGTAATACACATGCCACTTCTTACATACTCCATGCTACACACTACACACATTTTACACCACATAGTACACACATAGATAATGAACAGTTTGTTAGTGCTGCTACTCCTAATAGTTGTATTCATGATGACTTGATGATGATGATGATGATGACTATGTTGTGACAGTGCCATACTTTGACTGAGGCTTACAAGGAGACATTGGACAGTCTGTACCAGTGATGATGATTATGATGGTAGTGATAATGATGATGTTGATGATGATGGTGACAAAGACAATAATGATGATGATGACAACTGTGTTGTGATAGTGCAATCAGTTGATGGAAGCTTAAAAGGAGATGGTGGACAGTCTGTACTCATGGTAATGATGTTAATGATGATGACGATGATGATAGTGACGATGACAGCAAGGATGATGAAGAAAATACAGACCTGTTTACCCATATGATTTTGCTGTATTTTGTACACATGCTTGGCAGAAACAGGGTGAAAATGATGAACTTCAAAAAGAAAAAAAAAAACCCACAGTCAAAAACAAAATATGGATATGAAATTCTTGAGTGGTAATAAACTTGTAGAATGTAATGATGATGATGTCTTGCTGTGTCAGTTTGATCAAAGAACAACAACTCCAGCAAACTTTTGTACGCAAAATTGTGTCTGGCTGTGTCTGCCGATACACATGAACTGGTCCTGAAATATCAGGAAAAAAAAACTGGCGAGAGTGCATGATTTGGTGCCAAATGTGCTGATAAATCAAGTTTGATCGTAATTTTTGTTAAAAGAAACCATTAAACTGTAGTAATTGCAAGTTCAAGGAGAAGATCGTGAAGATCGGATCTCCCTCTGTGTCTAAACATTGATGTGTGATGGCAGGTAAGAAAAAAAAAAAAACAAAAACAAAAAACGCCTGCCTGCTTTTACAAAAATTATGGAGATTTGCACACATTTTTTTATTGAAAACACTGTCATTTTTTTTTTTGAAAAGTAAATTATTAGCAGTTTAAGGGTAAACAGGTGTGAAGATGACTGTGTTGTGACAGTGCTGTCTATTGACAAAGGCTGACAAGAAAACAGTGGACAGCCTACACCAGTTATAATGATGAGGATGATAATGATGGTGACAATGATTGTGGCGACAGTGATGGTAATGATGATGATTATGATTGTATTTTCACAGCGCCATCTACTGATAGAGGCCTACAAGGAGACAGTGGACAGTCTGTACCAGTGTCGTCGGGAAAATGGACAAAGAGAAACTCACTGGTGAGTTGGTCCCTGAACCACACTGCATGGACGTAGCTGGCTTAGTATGACATCTCTTTTTTACATGTCTGATTGTAGGATCACGTTTAACAAGTCAGACTGTGGGTTTACTCTCATTTGACAAGTCTTATTGTGGGTCAAATGTCAGAAGTCTTGATTGTGGGTCAAATGTCATCTGATAAATTGTGGGTCAGATATCATTTGACAAGCCTGATTGTGGGTCAGATGTCATTTGACAAGTTTGATTTAGGGTCAGATCACATGTTTGAAGTCTGATTGTGGTCAGTTTATGTTTTCCATTTCATATGTAGGATCAAATGTAGTTTAACAAGTCTGATATAGGATCAAGGTTCATTTTACAAGCCTGATTGTGGTCAGATCTTATTTCACAAGTCTGATTTAAGATAAGATATTGTTCGGAAAAGTGTGAATTTGGATCAGATCTCACAGGTCAGATTTAGATTGAATTGTATTTAAGGTCAGATTCTATTGTGCGAAACTTTATTATGGTTGAATATCTGTTTTACAAATGTGATTCATTAATGACAGATTATTGTTTAAAGTCTTGATTATGGTCAGTTCTATTTTCACAAGCCTGCATTAGGGTCAGTCTTATTGTACATCGTAGTGTCAGGTCATACTTGACAGGACTGATGTAGAGTCAGATCCTATGCTGTCAGTCTGCATTCAGACATCCTTTCTGGTGGTTGGAAGGAGAGATTGGGGGGGGGAGGGGTGGGGGGGGGGGGGGGAGGAGGAGACAGTATGAAATGTATCCATGTCACATGGAAATTCTGTGCCAGCATTTCCTCTGGTCCTTCATGTTGACTCTGCCCTGTGTACTGTCTTTCACTGTTTGTATGGTTTTTTTTTTTCCCTGCCCTTTCACCTGTTTTTGTTATTTTTTTTCACTCCATGGGATGTAGAGAGGATTACAGTATGGACTGTATCCCAGTAATCTGAAAACGGTGCGCTAGTAATTTCTTTTAGGGAGGGGAAAGTGGGGAGATGGGGGTGGGGGAAAGAATTGCATTATATCATGAGTTGCTTTTTATAAGAGTTGTATTACGAAGTAGAGCTGTATAACTTAAGGGAAATTCATGAGGGCAGGGCATAAAGGGCTGCAGAATTTGATGTTTTTTTTTTTTCCATGATGATTGATGAGGAAAAGGGTGATAAAGATGATGCTGTGGTAGTGAACATCTTGTTATTGGTATCATCCTGCACTTTCCCCTCTACTCTCCCTCCCCACCTACACACATAAACCTGTATTACTGGTTGGATAGACATTTTCAGTGCTAAAGATGAAGTGATGATGCTTTGGTGACTGTGATGATGACGATGAAGTTGATGACAGTATTGACAATGATGCTGACAGTAACAGTGATGATGGTGATGAAGATAAGGACAGTGGTGATAATGATGGTGACATTGATAATGTTGATGATGGACAATGGTGATATGATGCTGACCGTGAAGAATTGATAAAGGTGGTGAATGAGGTGATTTTTGACAATGATAGTTACAGTGTCTATGAGGGTGATGACGGTGTCGATAATGATTGTGATGGTGATGTTCACAGTGGCTGGGCACTCGGCCAAAGTGTGAAGTACGATGTCAGCGTGCAGCCTGTGTCCATCCACCTGCCCATCTCTCGCTCCTGGCCTGTCAGTGTCTACCAGCTCTCCTGTCCTCTCATTACTGAGTTTTCTCTTCTCCTCTCTTTGTCTCTTTGCTCCTCTTCTTTCTTCTGCTCTCCTCGCTTCTCTCGTCTCTTCTTTTCTACTTTCCCATATGCTTCTGGTTCAGTATACATGGCATTGATCAAAATCAGACTTTTAGATGCCGAAGTTCGTGTACTGTACGGCATTCTTCTTCGGCCTGTCACCCAAGCAAGATAAGTCTTGTGCTCTGTCTCGCCTATACTTTGCCTTTGTGTAAAGATTGCTGTGTTCGCATTCTGAACTCATTTATTTGTGGCTTGTGCTTATCCCTCAGAGTATCTTGACGTGTGAGGTTATCGCTGGGCTAGCATTCTAACCTTATTTTCGGAATTTTCTCGCGATTGTGTGCTCCCGGTTCTGCTTTCCGCGTCACCGGTTCAGCTTGATTGGCATTTTCCATCGCGCGCGTTCATCGCTGGTTCGGTGCCTCTCTTATCCATCGGCCTCCCTTTTCAATCGCCTTCGGCCCAGTCGCCACTAAATTCCGTTTTCTCCCTCGCCGTCATTTATTCCACAACCTCCTGTGCGACGATCGTGAGCCAGTCTCGTCGCCATCTTCCAGTCTCGTCGCCATTTTGTTTTGCGCCGGTCTCCCCCCTCTTGTCTCCAACTTATACCCCAGTATTTTACAGGGGGTTGTTTTCGTCCAATTTAATTCCTTGCCCCCTTCCCTCATTTGCCAGAAATTCTCGCTCGCCTTCGTGTCCTCAACGATCGCGATCGACCGTTGTCCTGGTATTTACACGTGGCGTTACTCAGCACTTTGCGCCACGCCACGGTCGCTTCTCACGCGCAGTTTCGCCTTTTCTGCTGCGCTTTGTGTCCCGGTATGGGACTTGTTTTCCTTATTTTCCATTGTGTACGTTGTTCATTTTATTTTGTGTGCGCACGGTCGATCGATTGCCCTAGTTATTCCCCTCGATCGACCGTCGTGACTTTCTCGCTTACGATCGTGTGCTCCGGTTTCGCTCGGCGCCATCGCCCAATATGGTGAAGGACTCGGCTGGGTCGAGCAACAACTCTGACGTGCAGGGTTCGCGCTCTTTCCCGGAGGACCCACGAGTTGGTTCCAACCCCGAGCGAACCGTTCTCTCCTTGGGAGAACGGACGGCCGCGGTAGTTGGAGATGACCCTCCCGCGGAGGGGACGCGGGAATCTCCTCCTCTACCCGACCGACGGACGCACGACGTTGCGTTCGAAAGCTAGAAGGCAACCGGCGGCTATTGCTAAGTGCCTTTCATTCGACATGCCCAGGAAATCTAAGGGCAAGGCCCCACTTAAGGGACCCCCCCTAGCCAAAAACTTCCCAGCGGGAGTCCGCTTCGCCCCCAGCCACCCTGCCTTCTAGCTTTCCTGCGCTTACTCACTCATCACCTACTATGCCGAGTCACGCGACCCCCGGGCCCCCGGGGACCCTTGCCGGGCCGCGGACAGGCACGGGTGACGGCCTTGGGCTGGAACCCCCACCCGTCACTCGCATGTATGAGACAGGCGGGTCCACTTCTTCCCCCCATCTGGACTCGCCGTCTCACGACGCTCTCCCCCTCCGTGCACAGGTGCAGCCAACACCCCTGCACGAGGAGCGCGTCCCCTTAGCTCCGGATGCAGTGTTATGGCCACGTCTTGGCACGACCATGCACATGTCCATAACTCTGGGCGTATGGGAACACCGAGTGCATCCCACGGTTGTGATCATACACAAAGACGGCCGACCAACCCGCTCGCCCGTCGCAGGTTCCCCTAGGGGTTCAGGACGTTGGGGGCCCGACCTACTCGGCCCCCCACTTGGGCAACGTCCTCGGTCCCGTTCCTCCGGGGGGAGGATCTACCAGCGGGACCACGGGGTAACCTGCCCCATTCCTCTGGGGCCCGGCATGCTCCCGGGGGGGGGACCACATACTACGGTCGATTATTATTCCCCCCCTGCTGCCCCAGGTTACCCCGGTCCCCGGCGAGTCCCTGCACAGTACTCTGGGCCGCCACAGCCCGCTTATCTCCCCGGGGACCAGTGGCTCTATGCCCCCGAGAGGGACCAGTGGCTTAATACCCACACCCAACCTGAACAACTATTTGGTCGATTGTGGCACCCAACCTCACAGACTTGGGTCGACCTGGGTCTCCCACCTCGGGCGCTGTCCGATCGGCAGTCCGGGCTCTCCCACCTAGCCCGTCTGCCGAGTATAGAGCCACGAGGGTCCCGCCCGCCCCCCCCCCCCCCCCCCCCACCACCCACCCTACCAGGGCGGGACCCTCGCGCACCCGCGCACTTGCCTCCTGAGGAAGACCTCCCTTCCCAGGAATTAGACTCCCCACAGCCTGAGGAGGACTACGATGAGGACCTCTTTCTCATCACTTTATGACATCAACACCATTGAACGGTTTCGACCGGACTTGGTGTCGAGGGACGCCCCTCCCTCTGCCGATATCTTGGCCTTTCCTGAGATCGTTGGGCCGCCCCCAGCCCAACACTCAAGACTCAGGATTGTAGCTCCTCAGTCCCTCACTTCACTGTGGGAGAGTCCGGCGAAACGCGCCAGGGGTGCAGACGCCGTCCCCACGCCGGGTCAAGACCTTCCCCCGGCACCCAATGCGGCCCCTTTCGGCGCGCCTACTTGGGACCCGCAGGAAGCACCCTGTTACCTCCCTCTTTGCTGACAATCCGGCCACCAGGGAGTGGGCCATCTCCCAATCGGATTGTCGCCTGATACCCAACCGGCCCCCCCCCTACTTCGGCCACTGTCTCCTTTAAGGCGTTAAAGGACTGGGACCGAGTAGCCCGGATGGGCATCTTACACACCACTGCAGGGCATGCCTACCTTAGCATGCTCTTGCAGAGGGCGGAGGTACTCTGGCCTGGGGATGACGGCGCCGTCCCAGGGCCTTCGGATACAAACTCCGAACCCCACCAGGACGAACTTCGCTTGTTCAGCGATCCCTTCATGCGACACCTAGTCAACAGGATATCGCATCACTTGTCGGCTGCGGCGGACAGCGCAGCAACGACCCATTTTAATTGTCTGCTTGTGGCTAGAGACGCGGTGCTTGCACGCTCCTCGCTCTCCCCGGCACTCAGGGCATCCCTACGATGTGTCCCGGGCCAGGATCACTCGCTCTTTGGCGAGTACTCCACCTCGGCTATGTCTCTCTCTCTCGAGGAACGCAAGCAGGCGGCGTCCTTCGCCCCCGGCCTCAGCCACGCCCTTCCCAGACCCCCCTTTCGGTCTTACCCCAGGGCCAACAGGCCCACTCTCGTACCCCCGTCAAGCCGCATTCACACCGCCGGGCCGGCCAAGCGCCCACTTAACTCGCAGAGGCCTAAACCAAAACCTCGCCAGAATTTTCGGTTCGGCCAGCAAGCACGGCCCGCAGGTGACTGGAGGACACTCCCGTAGGGGGCATGGAACTGGCACAACCTGCCCAGCAAAGACACGGCCCACTGTACCCCTTCCCCCCCGGGACCATCGGCTCCCCTGGCGGGCAACCTCTCCCGGCATGCCCGCCAGTGGCGACGTATGGGCCTCAGCCCTGGGTAGTGTCGGTGCTTCAGGATGGGTTTCGCCTACCCTGGGCGCACGGTCGCCCTCCCCTCATGCGTTTTCCTCCTCCGTCCCCCAGCGACCCCCCACCTGCCCAGGCGGAGGCCTCGCCTGGAAGTCCTCGAACTCCTACAGAAAGGGGGCCATCGCAGAAGTTTTCCAGCCCAACCCCGGGTTTTACTCCCACCTGTTCGTGATCCCAAACCTTCGGGGGGATGGAGGCCCATCCTCGACCTTTCTCCCCTCAACAAGTTCCTAAGACATACCAAGTTCAAGATGGACACACCCTTCCAGATCAGAGACTCCATTCACCATTTAGATTGGGCGACCTCCATAGATCTGAAAGATGCGTATTTCAAATCCTTATCCACCCGGCGCACAGACGTTACCTCCGGTTCGTCTGGCAAGCTCGGGGGTGTCCAGTTCAAAGCTCTCCCCTTTGGCCTCTCCCTGGCACCCTTCCTCTTCACGAAGGTTGTCAAGGAGATGGCCGCCCTGGCCAGGCAGGAGGACATTCGCCTCCTGGTTTACCTCGACGACTGGCTTGTCCTAGCCTCCTCCCAGGCTCAGTGCCAGGCCCACACCACCCGCCTCCTCAGCCTTGTTCCACCTTGGGGTTTGTAATCAACCCCCTCAAGTGCGAACTTATTCCCAGTCAGAGGTTCTCTTTCCTGGGCATGAGTTTCGACACGATTACCATGAAGGTCGCCCCGACCCCGGAGAGGTCCGCCCGGATTGTGGACCTCATCGTGCGCCTCCGAGAAGCCTCGCACACCTCGGCCAGAACTCTGTCCTCCTCTTAGGATGATGGAGTCCCTTTCTGCCCTCATTCCGCTGGGTCGGGTCCCCAAACGCCAGCTGCAGAGGGAGTTCCGTCGTCGTTGGTCCCAGACCTCGGACCGCTGGGACCTGACCATTCCCCTCGGCCCCTGGTTCTCGGGCGCCACGGAGGAATGGCTCAATCCGTCCACCCTGATCACCGGCGTTCCGATCTCTCTCCCAACTCAGTCCCTCGAGCTATACACGGACGCCTCCAACTCGGGCTGGGGGGGCCCACTTGGGGGACAGTCATGCCTCGGGGATGTGGGGGACACACAGATGGCTCGCCTCCACATCAACATATTAGAGTTGGAAGCGGTCAGACTGGCCCTCCTCCACTTCCAGCATCTAATCTCGCACCGACTGGTTCTCCTCCTCACGGACAACACGTCGGTAGCCCATTACGTCAAGGGGGGGGGGGGGGGGGGGGGCTCACTCCATCGGCCTCTCTCTCAGGACAGAGGCCCTCCTTCGCTGGTGCCACGCACGGGGAACACCCTCCGTGCGAGACACATAGCGGGGACACGGAACATCCTGGCAGACACTCTCAGCCGGTCAGGGGACCTTCTGCACACAGAATGGACCCTGAACAAGCTGACACTAACCACTATCTGGGATCACTGGTCAAGCCCATGGTCGACCTATTTGCGACACGGTTCAACCATCGACTCCCCATGTATGTCTCTCCAGTCCCGGACCCCCGAGCGTACGCGGTCGATGCGCTCTCCCTCCCCTGGACGGGACTTGTCGCCTACGCCTTTCCCCCCTTCCCCATCCTTCACAAAGTGATCAGGAAGGCCAGGCTGGAGAGACCCAAACTCATCCTCATAAACCCATGGTGGCCGACTCAGTCGTGGTTCCCGGACCTCAGGTCCCTAACTCACGTTCCCCCTCTCCAGCTAGCCCCTCGGTGGGACTTGCTCAGACAACCTCGCTCGGGCCTCCCTCACTCCAATCCCCTGATGCTTCGCCTACACGCTTGGCTTCTATGCCAGCCAAATTGCGACCACCGGTCCCCGCCGCCCCCGCCGACAGACCCCGGTCTGTCCTAGAGACCCTGACAGAAGCGGGAGCATCGCAGGGACTACGAGACTTGGCCTCGGCCTCTCGTAGGGCTAGCACAGAGTCCCTCTATAATTACAGATGGGAGAGATGGGTCACGTGGTGCACGGCTAACTCGGTCCCCTACCTACACCCCTCCAACATCCAGCTAGGCAATTTCCTATCCCACCTTTCGTCCTCCTTAAAACTCTCGGCTAGCTCCATTCGGGGCTACCGATCGGCCGTATGCACCACCATCCGACAGCTCGGCGGCCCATCTTTCGACAATGACTTTCTACTCAGAGAACTATCACGGGGGGTTGCCCTACGGGAAGCTCAATCCCCTAGGCGCGCCCCCTTGTGGGACCTCTTTCTGGTGGTGTTAGGCGCCCTCAGAAAACCCCCTTTCGAGCCCCTCCGCTCCATTCCCTTTGACCTCCTCTCCTTCAAGACCACCTTCCTTCTCTCCCTGGCCTCAGCCAGAAGGCGAAGTGAGATTCATGCCCTCAGCGGGGACCCTCGGGACATCGCCTTTCACAGAGACGGCTCGGTCTCACTTAAGTTCCTACCTGAGTTCCTAGCGAAGAACCAGGAACCGGCACAGCCTCTCCTTCCCTCCTGATCCGCTCTCTAGCGGATATCTTAGGCAACGAGCGGGGTGGGGACATGGACCTGTGCCCCTCTAGGTGCCTCAGATACTACTGGGAGCGTTTCCGCCCCAGGCGTTCCTCGCAGCGACGCCTTCTTATCTCCATCAACCCCAACAACAAGAAAGGACATATCGGCGGGCACTATCTCTAGGTGGCTATCCAATACTATCAGATCTGCCTATGCCCAGGCGTACAAAGACCTCCCAGCCCTGTCACCCCGAGCCCATGAGGTCAGAGCGCTGGCCACGTCCTCAGCGTTCCAGCACTCTGTCCCCGTGCGCCATCTCCTGGAGGCAGCCTACTGGCGTTCGGAGAACCCTTTCATAAACTTTTATTTAAGGGACATCCGCATGACCAGGGCTGATGGTTCTAAAGGGATTTCATTTGTGGCGGCCAATGCAGCCATATCGGTCTACCCCAGGAACCATTAGGGCGCTCGGCCTCCTCCTATTACTTTAAATTCTGCTATGGTCTGACATGGTATAGTATACGACGCCAAAATGGGGAGTTTGTGTTATACTCCCTGTTTGGCTAAGTATACTTACCATGTCAGACTCTAATGCCCGCCCTACCTTCCCCTCTAGCGCCAAAGTTCCCTGGGGGTTTGCCTTGCGCGCAGGCCTCATTGAATGACGTACAGTACACGAACTTCGGCATCTTCCGTAGGCGGAAGTAGGGTGGGCGTCACGTGACTATCTTATTGACTGCATTGCCACAAAAACTTCGGCCTGACGGAAAGAACATTCACACACCCATTGAAATTCAGCAGTAAGAGTTTTCTCACAGCCATTGACTTACAGACACATCGATAGTCAGAATTTTCTTGGTGTCATTGAAATGGGAACATGTCTCAGAGCCATTGAAGCAGATATGCGTCAACAATCAGAATGTTCTTGGGGCCTTGAAGTACATGTCAATCATCAGAATGTTCTCAGCGCCATTGAAGTACACATATGCGAGCCGTCTTAGTCTTCTCACAGCCATTATAGTACTTTCACATCAACAACGAATATTCCCACAGATATTGAAGAGCATGCTTATTTGCTGTCAAGGAACATTTCTCGATATATATTGATGTGCTAACATGTCAGTATAGAATGTTCTGATGTATTTTTGTAATATCAAAGAATGTTAGTGTTTTCGCAAGCTTGTGTGACTGTCAGTACAACTGAAATGAATGTGACAGTCTGTGTGTGTGTGTGTGTGTGTGTGTGTGTGTGTGTGTGTGTGTGTGGCGTGCACTAATTCCAACTAACCGCAGCAATGTCGTATCACCTGTGATTTCTTGTATTTTCAGCATTGTACATCCATTTAGACAACCATGAACTGAGATTGGACTCTCCAGAACTGAAAATTTCGGTCAGTATCATTTGAGCTCGTGAGTTAGTCATCTTTTTTGTGTATGATGATGTGATGTTTCTTTTTTAAGTTTGTGAGTTTTGAGGTTTAGCTCAATTGAGTCAAATCAGAGATGTGAGTTTTGAGGTTTAGCTTGATTGAGTCATATGAGAGGTGTTTTGTGGGATTTATGTACTACTGAGAACATGTTGGACTCATTTTTTCTAACATTTTTTATTTATTTTTTTCTTCACTGTATTCATAGGAATTGAGCAAAATGCCAAGAAGCCGGACAGTCAGAGTTCTAACTCACTTGCGGGATCAGATCTTTTTCTGTGTTAAACCCTCTCTGTCCACCCAACAGTAAAATAGGAACGTGATTAAGGGTCAGGGAAGGTGTAGGCGGAGGAATGAGAGAGAGAGAGATGGGCTTTGCATTTATCTTGTCATACCCACAAAACAGTAACTCTCAATCAGTTCACTGTCCTTGTGACTATTAGCTGTAGAGCTTTAACCTTTCACCTTCTTAATGATAAGGATAATTACTCTCAATTCTTAGTCTTCCGTGACAGTTTTGCTGCAGTTCCTTCATTTTTACCATTGATGCCTTGTTTTAAGAGAGTGTCTTTATATGAGCTTGGGTTCATCAACTGTGAATTCTTGAATGCATGTCTCTTCAATATGGTGATGCCCATTTATTTGACCAACTGTGAGGTCCTCGAAACTTGTGTGTGTGAAAGCAGTTGTGCCCATTCAAAACAGAAAAAATAGTGTTCTGGAGTGTAACTGTGCATTTGACTTCAGTGGAAATTTTAGCAGTTTAGCAGAAAAAGTGCTGCTGTGTGTTTGGCTTGCAGAGCATCTGGAATGGTTAAAGCTTGGGGGTTATTGTCAGAGAGATATGAACGACACGTTTAAGTTTTCAACTCTTGAAAAACTGATTTTCATAGCTTTTGAACACACACACACACGCACGCACACACACACGTGCACACACACACACTCTCTCTCTCTCTCTCTCTCTCTCTCTCTTACATACACGCATGCACGATGTGTGCGTGCACGCATGTACAACACACACACACACACACACACACACACACACACACATACACACACACACACATGCACACAACACACACACACACACACACACACACGCACTCACACACACACTCACTCACACACACTTGCACACACTCATTACTCTAGGGGTCAGGCAAGACTGGCTTGCACTTACTACTACAGGCTGAATTGGAATATTTTTTTAAACTGTCAGTTGTTAAATGTGTGATTGATATTGGACAGTGTTTTGAAAATATGCCAGAGTGGTACAGGGCTGACTCTCCTGTTTTGGTAATGACTAGATAAGTTGATGGTGGACTGTCTCATTGTATAGAAGATAATGCAGCATATTTGTTGTTGTTTTTTTTTTTACATGACTGTTTTGTGTGGATTCATCTGAAATGAGAAAAGGCGAAGATCTGTTTCTAAATTTGAGTTCATAAATGATTGGTGATTGTTCTGTTTTTTTTTAATGTGTGTGTATGGGTGTGTGTGTGTGTGTGTTCTCAGAAGCGACAGGAGATAGTAGAGCTGATGGAACCGGCACTGCGAGTACAGGTACTGATTGCTCAGACTCAGGCGGGTATGTGGCGTCGCAACGGCTTTTCCCTTCTGAACCAGGTACGTCTATTTTCTCCCTGTCCACTGTTCAGTCTTTCATTGGTGAATGTGTGTGCTGGTGCTCATATGCATGTAAGTTATCAGTAAGTGATATATTTTCAACCAGACAGGCTGGTAAATGAATAATTTTATAGCCACAGACCCGAGTGTCAACATTAGCATCTGTTCAAGTTTCTCATTAAATAATGCCAGTAGAATTGTTAACATTTTTTTTTTTTCATTTTCATTTTGAAATGGTTTGATTGCTTACATTTTGTTATTTCCTGTTCAGTTATCTGTTGTCTTTTTCATTCAAGTCCTTGTTTTGATGTTTATTAGAAACTAGTAGCCCTTCGACCTGAAGGTTGCTGTTGCTAATGGTAGTAATAAGCATCTTTTGTCTAGGTGAAGGCTGCTTGTCACCAGTAAATAACGTGGCTGTTAAGTTCACTGCTTCCTTTAGCATGCTTATGCACGTCACAAATTTTGAGGCGTGATGGGTCATTCAAGTTGGGCTTAAGAACTGATTGGATCTGTCAAGCGTTGAAACTTGCAATATGTGGGAGCGCTATTAGGAGCTGACTTTTGGCGTTTGTTATGACCAGTTAGGCCCTTCATCATCAGTCAGAGACAGATCACTGTCAGTCAGGGGAAAATGATGACCGTGGTGTGATGTTTCAGATCTACTTTACCACAATGTACGCTGCCGGGAAGAATGTACAACAAAGATATCATCATGCTTCAGGTCTCTGGTCTTGTCTCTGTGTGTGTGTGTGTGTGTGTGTGTGTGTGTGTGTTGTGTTTGCAGGAGGAGAGCATTGTGTGTAGGTGACTCTGTGTGTGTGTGTGTGTGTGTGTGTGTGTGTGTGTGTGTGTGTGTGTGCGTGCGTGCGCACGCACACTTACATGGATATTTTAATTGCGTATGCTCTGTATAGTGTGGCTGTGTCTGATGTGTGTGGTGGCATGCATAGCTGTGGATGCAGACATGATAAGAATGAGTCTTGTAAGTTGATGAATGGTGAGATTGATCAACCCAGATATCTCTGTGAACACACAATACACACACAAGCAAGCACACATACACGCATGCAGTACACACATATGCCATGCATGCACACACATGCGCACACGCACATGCATCTGTGCATACATAGACACATACACACATATATGCATGCACAAAAGTACACACATGTAAACTTAGGGACATACATGCACGCATGCGTGTACACGTGTGCGCACACACACACACACACACACACACACACACACACACACACACACACACACACACACACACACACACACATGTGCACACTCTCTCTCTCTGTCTCACACTCACACACACACACACACACACACACACACACGCACACGCATACACACACACACACACACTCGCAGTGAGGACTCCAAAAGACAAGGTTATGAGATTAGTTCAGTCAAAGCTATAAGCAGGCAGAAAATGAAAAATTCAGGAGGCACTGAACACAGGTACATAGATCAGGGAAATAGTTAGACATGCACAAACCAATTGACAGAGACAGGGGTCAGAGAAACGGGTGGTCAAAGACTAAAGAGAAGGCAAAGAAAGACATGGTAATAACAGGATTGAAGAAAGAAGAGAATGCCAAGAGAATACAAAAAGCAGTCCAGCAGGGAGCAGTGGACTGAGTGGGGAAACACATTCCAAAAAAGCCTCAGCTGGAATGACATGTGGCACATAGCGCATAGCACACACACACACACGCACACACACATATACACACACACACACACACACACACACACACACACAGAGTCCCCTCAAATGTGGCCGTCAGGGTGACCAAGTGGGTATGCTTTCTGCAGATTGCTGCCTCGCTGCTGGAACCCAATGAGTTTCTGATCCACATGCTGAACAAGTACGGCCTGGTCGCCTGGACCAAGTGAGTCCTCTCTCTGTCGCCTCTCTTGCCTTCTACAAATGGTGCATAGATCTTGCTTGGTAACTCGTGCTGTAAGCAGCAGGAATAGCTGACTCCATGTCTGTTCTGTTATAGTTTTCCTAGGAATCCACTGCAAGAATGTCTGACTCCCTCTCTGTTCTCACCGAGGTTTCCTAAGAATCCATTGTAGAAATAGCTGAATCCCTTTCTGTCATGGTTTTCCTAGGAATCCATAGCTAAAATAGGTGACTCCATCTCTGTTGTGTCACTACTGAAAGAATTGATGTTTTCTTGGGATAGTTAATAGTGATAATAAATTGATGTTTTCTTGGGATAGTTAATAGTGATCACTGTTCAGTTAATTCTTAGTCTGAAGGTATTGTTATTGTCGTTGAGTTAATTGTTGATTATCTCTGTTGAAGATGTAGTTCTGGTTTAGTAAATTTTTGATTATCACTGTTGGAGGCATTGTTTTAGCGTAGTTAATTGATAATTATCCCTGTATAAGGCATTGCCTGGTTTAGTCAGTTGTTACTCATCCGTGTTGAAGACACTGATGCTCTGATTTAGTTCATCATTAACAATTTTTGTTAACCGTATTGTTGTCTTGGGGAATGATAGCTTTATCCTGCTTTAATTCTCATTGTCTACAGGCGAAAGAACAGTCCTTCATATGCCATGCATATATGCTGTTTATATAATTTTTTTTCCGCTTGGTCTCCTTGATAGCTCTTCCTTGCTATCTGATGTATCGCCACATGTTTAACCCAAACCTGTCTGATGTCTGTGGCCCTGTGTGTGTGTGTTTGATGCAGGCCGGAATATGACACTCCCACTGTGGGCCAGGAAGACAGTGTTAGACAAACAGTAACTCTGGCTGAAGAGTTCCTCACCATTCTCATCGTTCTCCTGGGTCAGTTATTTGCTTCCATGTATGTCTGTGTATGTGTGTATGCATCTGTGTATGTGTGCCAGTGTGACTTCGTGTGGGAGGTATTTGAAGTTGATTTTAAACCATACACTTGATTCAGTGTTGTTAGTGTTGGACAATGGCTGATGCCATTTTCCAAGTGGTTTGATAGTTTATGCTGTTGTATTACTATGGTTAGTATTTCATGCTGTGACGGCCTGAACTATGTCTATGGTGTGTCATTCCATGGGGTGGATGTTGTACTCAAAATGTTTATGTTGTGTGGATGGGATAGTTTGTGGTATTCATTCACCTACCACATATACAGACACAAGCACATAGAACAAACAAGGACACTTCGCAAAATGTTCAGGTCATTCCAAGAATGCCCCGTTACGTTGGGTTTGCACTTGTATACAGCAAGTAGAGCAGATCACATGAACACAGATAAACATTGATTCAAGAGTAGAATAGCCTTTGGAACTGGAACATTGTCGCGCAGGTGACAAGAAACCGCTACAGTTATGTCTGCATGTTTTTTTTTTGTTTATTGATGACTGTTTGTGACACATAAGAATTTTCCTTTCTGCCAGTGTCTTTGTTGACTTTCTAGCTGCCCTGACTGTATAGCCTGATACATATGGGTAACAGAATCTTCCTTGACACTAGCCTGTTGAATCAAAACTAGAATTACTGAGCTGCTAAACAAGGGAACAAACAAACTGCGCAACAAACACAACATGTTCCGAGCTATTGGGTGTTCTTCAGGCTGGAAAACATCATACCTGTAGACCAGATACTTTTAGAATCTGTTTTACATCATCGTATAAAGGCCACACATATTACCCCACAGTATGTCCTTTAGCAGTGGTTTGTGCTTTATCCACAGTGTAGGTCTTTGTGCACAGGATAGATCAAAGCACTCTTGTTTCAGTCCCACACTAACTCCTTACACACACCAACAGTGGTTTCTGCTTTGTTCACATGTCTATGGTTAGTTGACGTAAAAGGTGTTGGCAAGTTCATAGGGACGGCCGTGGGTTGAAGGTGAGGGCACCATGTGGATGATTATTAATGGTGTTCGTTTCGTGGGTGTTCAAGCCATCAGCTCCCACTGGAGTAAAGGCCATCAACAACAATCCACCAGTGTGCCCTGTCCTGGACTGCCCTTTCCAATTCCCTCCAGGTGTATCCCGCTCTTTTCCTCTCTGCGTAGTGGTTTCACCGCAAATCAAGTATTGTAGTCAGTCGTAGATGGTGTCCTGCATGTGTTGGATCAAAACCGGCTCTACTGAACACCACTGAAGTGACTTGGCTGTGCTGTTCTGATTGTTGCCTCTTGGCAGCTTAATATTGATTGCTGCTTGTGGACTGTAGTGCAAGGTTAGAATGATACTGGGTGTGGCTGAGAATTGGGGGGAGGCAGAATAAGTAAAGAGGCCATGGAGCAAAGCCACAGAAGGGTGACAGAAGATGAGGCATCTGAAATTATGCAGGGTTTGGTGGTGGTGGTGGTGTTTTGACGCCCTAATATTGGATGAGAAATTGTCAAACAATATTGTTGAGATACACAGGTTTTTTTACAGCATGGAGATATCGGTACACCTGTTATTAACTGGTATGTTGACATTGCGGATGTTTATGTACATCTATTATTGACAAAAGTGGATGTTTCTCACATCAACTTACATGCAACACACTTGTCACCACCTATGCGTCTCTGTGTGTTTTGTCTTATATCTGTACATGTGCATGTGGCTAGTGGTCATCATCCATCTGTGTGTCTGACTATACACAGAGGAACGCTATGTGCCGGGCATAGGGGAAGTCACCCAGAAAGACGCTGTGAAAAGGGAGATCATCCACCAGCTGTGCATCAGCCCTATGCCACACAGCAAGCTGGCCAAGACCCTGCCAGAGGATGTGAGTGAAGGGGGGGGGAGTGGGGAGACGGGGGGAGGGGGGGAGGATGAGACGGTAACACTGAACACTGATCATGATGGGGAGGGAAGGGAATAAGCTTGCATATTTCTGTGTACCATCTCTTTACATCGCTCCAGTTCTCACCATGACATGCCATACCACAGCTCACCTTACAGCACCTCCACCGTCAGGTCCCTGGTGTTGGCAGTGTGATGATCCAGGGTAGTGTTGTTGCCATGTATTTGGGTAGTTGCTTTGACTAAGGGTAATGTTGTCATGGTAGTGAATAGTGTTACCATGGTGCTGAGCATTGTTGCCATGATGCCGGATGGTGTTGCCGTTAGACTGAGCAGTGCTGCCGTGAAGCTGGATAGTGTTGTTGTCTTGAGGTTGGATAATGTTGCCATGGAGCAAGACAGTGTCACATAGACTCTTAATAGTGTTGCCATGACACTGTGTAGTGCTGCTGTGACACAGTAGTATTTCCATAACACAGGATGGTGATGCCAGAACACTGTGTCATCTTCCAACGACACTGTAATGTTGCCATGACCTATTTGGTAGTGTTGCCATGACACTGGGGGATGGTTGCATGACTGAAGGTTAATGCTCTGTGCCGGACAGTACTGCCATGAGATGGGTAGTCAGTGTTGCCATGGCTTTTGGTAATGTTGCCATGACATCGGATGTTATTGCCATGACTGAGTGAAGTCTTACCGTCACTAGGGGTAGCACACTGTTTACCAGTACAATTTCGCCTTATTTTGTACACATGTATGTTTGGTGAAAATAAAGTGAATATGACAAACTAAAAAGAAAAAAATCTGTTGAAAAACAGATCTAGAGACAAAGTTCTTGAGCAATAATTGCACTGTCGGAGTGTAACCTTGTGAGGAGCTTTGACCAAAGCATGACAGCTCTTGCTAACTTCAGTGCACGAAATTGTGTCAGGCTGTGTCTGCTTCCTCGTCAACATTCCCAGAATCATTGAAAAAATCAACGGAAGAAAATCAGTTTGTGCCAAGTATGCTGATGAATCAGGTTTGAAAGTAATTGTTGTTAGAAGGAACATATTATGTTTATTGTAGTTAATGCAAGATCAGATGATTCCAGGTGATTACTGTCCAGAAGAAGCTTTTATAGTGTGATGTCAGGTGAAAAGAAAACAAAAAGAAACAAATGCACCCCCCTGCTACCCCTCTCCCCCACCCCCTCCTACTTCAACTGTTTTTTTAGAGAAATTTGGAATTTTGTGCAAACTGTTTGTAGAAAATGTGTTCATTTTTGTGTAAAAGTACACCAAGAGCAGTTTTAGGGTAAATAGGTCTGGGATAGTGTTGCCATGGCTGTAGGCAGAGTTGCCATGACACTGGCCATTGTTTCCATGATTGGAGATTTTATTACTATGACAGTGGGTTTAGTTATAGTTACCATGACTGTGGGTAATGTTGCCATGACTGTGGTTTGTGTCACTGTCCATAGCCTAACCATGAGACTGGTCTGGAAGAAGTGGTGGAGGAGGTGGCCGTCTTTAAGAAGACAGGTCCCCGTGGCAATGGCCAGTACGAGCTCAAGGAGAAGTACTATGCAGAGTACTGTCCGTTCTTCTACCACTACTCCAAGTCGGACCAGTCCAAGGTGAGTCTCCCACTTCGATTGGTATGTACACACTCGTTTTTCTCATGATCAGTCCACGATCAGTCTCCCTTTGGATCAGTCGTGACATGCATTAGCCACCAAAAATTTCGGCCTGGCAGAGCTGACTAACTGCTGTTGAATGCTATGGTCTGACATGGTAAGTATACCAGCCAAACAGGGAGTGTAATAAAAAACTCCCTATATTTGTGATAGTCCAAGGTCAAGTCGTGTGTGTGATGGATCCTGACACGCACAGTATTTCATGACCATTCGAAGGTCAGTCTGCTTCTGTGATTGACCTTGAAGCACACATCTCCAGACCAAGTTAGTCTCCCACTACGATTGACCGTGACGCATACTTCACAACCAGTCCAAGGTCAGTCTCCCATTAGGATCAGCATTGACATTTTCACTGCTCCGTGACTAGTCCAAGGTCAATCACTCACACTATGATCGACCTTCACATACTTCATGACCAGATCAAGGTCTGTTTTTCCACTGTTGTCAACCTTGACACACTCACTACTCCATGACTGGTCCAAGGTCACTTTCCCATTGTGATTAGCCTTGGAAACTTTTATTTTATGGCCAGTCCTACTCAGTCTCCTACTGGGAACAACCTTGATGCTTACACTGCTCCATGACTTGTCCAGGGTCAGTGGGGAAACGTTTGACAGTGTGGATGGCCTAGCACTTTGGCGCATGGTAGATGCGTTTGTTTCTCATAGCCTATTAGAGACTGACATGGATAGCGATTTCCTTTATCTGTGACTCCAGTCCTCTGCATTCGTGGAATTCAGGCATTTGTAACTCTCCGCATGTGTTGACTGGACAGATCACACACACACACACACACACACACACACACACACACACACACACACACACACACCTTTTGCCTCTTGAAAATGACTGATTTTCACATGATCACTTTTTCCTTACACTAATCATCAGCACCAGTATGTTAGATCTTGTTGTTGATATTGTGTTCTGGGATTGTTTAAAAATGAATCTGACAGAAGGAAAAAGTTTTTGTTCAAATTGTATTCTCTGGTTCTTTCTTAACAGTGTTCTATGGTTGTGAACATTTGCTTTCCCTACCATGTGGTGTCAGCTCTGAGAGACCCCTGTCAGGCTGTAATTGATGATAATTGTGGCCGTCTTGTGTTTCAGTCAGAGGAAGGAGAGCGAACCAGAAAGAAACAGAATGGAGAAGATCAAGGTGAGCGGTTTGAGAGACATTTCGTTGGTAGTTGTTTGGTCCGTTGGAGCTCTTCCACACAGCCATGGACTCCCCTCCCATCTCTTTGTCACCTCCATGTCTCATACTCCTCTCAGTCTACCAGCTTTATATGGGGACATTAGAAATACAAGATTTTTACATGCATCAGGAGTCTCCTACTCTCCTCACTGTACCAACTTTATTTGGGGACATTAGGAATGCAAAATGTTTGACATATATTAGGAGCACCAGAAAATGTCTAGCATCAAAGTCACACACTGTGTGATGGAGTATTCTTCATCAGTCCTTCATTACTGCTGCCACTGTTAGCTTATGAGAAATGTTGTGATGTGTATGAAGTCAGTGTCTAATCGGCAACCACTTCCTTGATTCACAGAAAGACCATACATATGTTGTTCAGGCAAATGGTGTGATGCTTGGGTATGCATGTTCTTTTTTTCTTTTATCAAACTTGGTACCCAGACAGCCCGTACTGAGAAATGCGCTTGTGTGCCTCTGTGTGTGTGTGTGTGTGTGTGTGTGTGTGTGTGTGTGTGTGTGTGTGTGTGTGCGTGCGTGCGTGGGTACACATGCTTATCCTGCATCTTAAATTCATTGAAAGGTCTTCCAGAAGATCTCTTTGCTGTGTCTTTAGCCTTACCTCCCCCTGTACCCCCGCCATTCAAGCCGGCGTTCAAGCCAATCCTGCAGCTGTTGTGCAGTGACCTCATGCTGCAACTGCTGTCCACCATCCTGGACCGCACTGCTGCCACACGCTCGCGATCCTGGTCAGAGGCCCAGTTTGAAAGGGTGGGTGTCTCCGTGTGTGTCATTGTGTGTGTGTGTGAGCGCGCGCGTGTGTGTCACTGTGTGTTTGGCTTTGTGCATATGTGAGTGGCAGTGTGTGTGTCATTTTGTGTCATTGTTAGTGTGTCAGTGTATGTTACCGTCTCTGTGTGTCACTGTGTGTGTCAGTCTGTGTGCATGCTTGTGCATATGTGTGTAGGTGTGTGTGTTTATGCATGTGTGTGACTGTGGTATGTTACAAAGTGTTTCACTGTGCGTGTGCCACTGCATATGTGTTATTGCATGCATATCTGTGTGTGTACAGGTGTGTGTAATTATGCATGTCGCTATATGTGTCACTATGTGTGTGTGTGTGCATGTGCTTGTGTTTCAAACAAACGCCTTATGTTCACTTGTGGAACATTGCAAATCATGAGGATTTCCTAGAAAAACAAATTGGGAACGCAAAATTTTACCTCACCATAGCATTAAACGGCTGTCAGTCAGCTCCGTCAGGCCGAAGTTTTGTGGCCAATGCAGTCATAAGATAGTCACGTGACGCCCACCCTACTTCCGCCTACGGAAGATGCCGAAGTTCGTGTACTGTACGGCATTCTTCTTCGGCCTGTCACCCAAGCAAGATAAGTCTTGTGCTCTGTCTCGCCTATACTTTGCCTTTGTGTAAAGATTGCTGTGTTCGCATTCTGAACTCATTTATTTGTGGCTTGTGCTTATCCCTCAGAGTATCTTGACGTGTGAGGTTATCGCTGGGCTAGCATTCTAACCTTATTTTCGGAATTTTCTCGCGATTGTGTGCTCCCGGTTCTGCTTTCCGCGTCACCGGTTCAGCCTGATTGGCATTTTCCATCGCCGCGTTCATCGCTGGTTCGGTGCCTCTCTCTTTATCCATCGGCCTCCCTTTTCAATCGCCTTCGGCCCAGTCGCCACTAAATTCCGTTTTCTCCCTCGCCGTCATTTACTCCACGATTCCACAACCTCCTGTGCGACGATCGTGAGCCAGTCTCGTCGCCATCTTCCAGTCTCGTCGCCATTTTGTTTTGCGCCGGTCTCCCCCTCTTGTCACCAACTTATACCCCAGTATTTTACAGGGGGTTGTTTTCGTCCACAATTTAATTCCTTTGCCCCCTTCCCTCATTTGCCAGAAATTCTCGCTCGCCTTCGTGTCCTCAACGATCGCGATCGACCGTTGTCCTGGGTATTTACACGTGGCGTTACTCAGCACTTTGGGCCACGCCACGGTCGCTTCTCACGCGCAGTTTGCCTTTTCTGCTGCGCTTGTGTCCCTGTACGGACTTGTTTACCTTATTTCCATTGTGTGTACGTTGTTTCATTTTATTTTTTGTGTGCGCACGGTCGATCGATTGCCCTAGTTATTCCCCTCGATCGACCGTCGTGACTTTCTCGCTTACGATCGTGTGCTCCGGTTTCGCTCGGCGCCATCGCCCAATATGGTGAAGGACTCGGCTGGGTCGAGCAACAACTCTGACGTGCAGGGTTCGCGCTCTTTCCCGGAGGACCCACGAGTTGGTTCCAACCCCGAGCGAACCGTTCTCTCCTTGGGAGAACGGACGGCCGCGGTAGTTGGAGATGACCCTCCCGCGGAGGGGACGCGGGAATCTCCCTCCTCTACCCGACCGACGGACGCACGACCGTTGCGTTCGAAAGCTAGAAGGCAACCGGCGGCTATTGCTAAGTGCCTTTCCTTCGACATGCCCAGGAAATCTAAGGGCAAGGCCCCACTTAAGGGACCCCCCCTAGCCAAAACATCCCAGCGGGAGTCCGCTTCGCCCCCAGCCACCCTGCCTTCTAGCTTTCCTGCGCTTACTCACTACATCACCTTACTATGCCGAGTCACGCGACCCCCGGCCCCCGGGGACCCTTGCCGGGCCGCGGACAGGCACAGGTGATGGCCTTGGGCTGGAACCCCCACCCGTCACTCGCATTTATGAGACAGGCGGGTCCACTTCTTCCCCCCATCTGGACTCGCCGTCTCACGACGCTCTCCCCCTCCGTGCACAGGTGCAGCCAACACCCCTGCACGAGGAGCGTCCCCTTAGCTCCGGATGCAGTGTTATGGCCACGTCTTGGCACGACCATGCACATGTCCATAACTCTGGGCGTATGGGAACACCGAGTGCATCCACCGGTTGTGATCATACACAAAGACGGCCGACCAACCCCGCTCGCCCGTCGCAGGTTCCCCTAGGGGTTCAGGACGTTGGGGGCCCGACCTACTCGGCCCCCCACTTGGGCAACGTCCTCGGTCCCGTTCCTCCGGGGGGAGGATCTACCAGCGGGACCACGGGTAACCTGCCCCATTCCTCTGGGGCCCGGCATGCTCCCGGGGGGGGACCACATACCACGGTCGATTATTACTCCCCCCCTGCTGCCCCAGGTTACCCCGGTCCCGGCGAGTCCCTGCACAGTACTCTGGGCCGCCACAGCCCGCTTATCTCCCCGGGGACCAGTGGCTCTATGCCCCCGAGAGAGGGACCAGTGGCTTAATACACACACCAGTGGCACCCAACCTCACAGACTTGGGTCGACCTGGGGTCTCCCACCTCGGGCGCTGTCCGATCGGCAGTCCGGGCTCTCCCACCCTAGCCCGTCTGCCGAGTATAGACCCTCGCGCACCCGCGCACTTGCCTCCTGAGGAAGACCTCCCTTCCCAGGAATTAGACTCCCCACAGCCTGAGGAGGACTACGATGAGGACCTCTTCTCATCACTTTATGACATCAACACCATGAACGGTTTCGACCGGACTTGGTGTCGAGGGACGCCCCTCCCTCTGCCGATATCTTGGCCTTTCCTGAGATCGTTGGGCCGCCCCCAGCCCAACACTCTAGACTCAGGATTGTAGCTCCTCAGTCCCTCACTTCACTGTGGGAGAGTCCGGCGAAACGCGCCAGGGGTGCAGACGCCGTCCCCACGCCGGGTCAAGACCTTCCCCCGGCACCCAATGCGGCCCCTTTCGGCGCCCTACTTGGGACCCGCAGGAAGCACCCTGTTACCTCCCTCTTTGCTGACAATCCGGCCACCAGGGAGTGGGCCATCTCCCAATCGGATTGTCGCCTGATACCCCAACCGGGCCCCCCCTACTTCGGCCACGGTCTCCTTTAAGGCGTTAAAGGACTGGGACCGAATAGCCGGATGGGCATCTTACACACCACTGCAGGGCATGCCTACTTTGCATGCTCTTGCAGAGGGCGGAGGTACTCTGGCCTGGGGATGACGGCGCCGTCCCAGGGCCTTCGGATACAAACTCCGAAACCCACCAGGACGAACTTCGCTTGTTCAGCGATCCCTTCATGCGACACCTAGTCAACAGGATATCGCATCACTTGTCGGCTGCGGCGGACAGCGCAGCAACAAGCCATTTTAATTGTCTGCTTGTGGCTAGAGACGCGGTGCTTGCACGCTCCTCACTCTCCCCGGCACTCAGGGCATCCCTACGATGTGTCCCGGGCCAGGATCACTCGCTCTTTGGCGAGTACTCCACCTCGGCTATGTCTCTCTCTCGAGGAACGCAAGCAGGCGGCGTCCTTCGCCCCCCGGCCTCAGCCACGCCCTTCCAGACCCCCCTTTCGGTCTACCCCAGGGCCAACAGGCCCACTCCGTACCCCCGTCAAGCCCCATCTCACACCGCCGGGCCGGCCAAGCGCCCACTTAACTCACAGAGGCCTAAACCCAAACCTCGCCAGAATTTTCGGTTCGGCCAGCAAGCACGGCCCCGCAGGTGACTGGAGGACTCTCCCGTAGGGGGCATGGAACTGGCACAACCTGCCCAGCAAGACACCGGCCCACTGTACCCCTTCCCCCCGGGACCATCGGCTCCCCTGGCGGGCAACCTCTCCCGGCATGCCCGCCAGTGGCGACGTATGGGCCTCAGCCCCTGGGTAGTGTCGGTGCTTCAGGATGGGTTTCGCCTACCCTGGGCTCACGGCCCGCCCTCCCCTCATGCGTTTTCCTCCTCCGCCCCCAGCAACCCCCCACCTGCCCAGGCGGAGGCCCTCCGCCTGGAAGTCCTCGAACTCCTACAGAAGGGGGCCATCGCAGAAGTTTTCCAGCCCAACCCCGGGTTTTACTCCCACCTGTTCGTGATCCCCAAACCTTCGGGGGGATGGAGGCCCATCCTCGACCTTTCTCCCCTCAACAAGTTCCTAAGACATACCAAGTTCAAGATGGACACACCCTCCCAGATCAGAGACTCCATTCACCACCTAGATTGGGCGACCTCCATAGATCTGAAAGATGCGTATTTCCAGATCCTTATTCACCCGGCGCACAGACGTTACCTCCGGTTCGTCTGGCAAGCTCGGGTGTTCCAGTTCAAAGCTCTCCCCTTTGGCCTCTCCCTGGCACCCTTCCTCTTCACGAAGGTTGTCAAGGAGATGGCCGCCCTGGCCAGGCAGGAGGACATTCGCCTCCTGGTTTACCTCGACGACTGGCTTGTCCTAGCCTCCTCCCAGGCTCAGTGCCAGGCCCACACCACCCGCCTCCTCAGCCTTTGTTCCACCTTGGGGTTTGTAATCAACCCCCTCAAGTGCGAACTTATTCCCAGTCAGAGGTTTTCTCTTTCCTGGGCATGAGTTTCGACACAATTTCCATGCAGGTCGCCCCGACCCCGGAGAGGTCCGCCTGGATTGTGGACCTCATCGGGCGCCTCCGAGAAGCCTCGCACACCTCGGCCAGAACTCTGTCCTCCCTCTTAGGGATGATGGAGTCCCTTTCTGCCCTCATTCCACTGGGTCGGGTCCCCAAACGCCAGCTGCAGAGGGAGTTCCGTCGTCGTTGGTCCCAGACCTCGGACCGCTGGGACCTGACCATTCCCCTCGGCCCCTGGTTCTCGGGCGCCACGGAGGAATGGCTCAATCCGTCCACCCTGATCACCGGTGTTCCGATCTCTCTCCCAACTCAGTCCCTCGAGCTATACACGGACGCCTCCAACTCGGGCTGGGGGGCCCACTTGGGGGACAGTCATGCCTCGGGGATGTGGGACACACAGATGGCTCGCCTCCACATCAACATATTAGAGTTGGAAGCGGTCAGACTGGCCCTCCTCCACTTCCAGCATCTAATCTCGCACCGACTGGTTCTCCTCCTCACGGACAACACGTCGGGTAGCCCATTACGTCAAGGGGGGGGGGGGGGGGGGGGCTCACTCCATCGGCCTCTCTCTCAGGACAGAGGCCCTCCTTCGCTGGTGCCACGCACGGGGAACCACCCTCTGTGCGAGACACATAGCGGGGACACGGAACATCCTGGCAGACACACTCTCAGCCGGTCAGGGACCCTTCTGCACACAGAGTGGACCCTGAACAAGCTGACACTAACCACTGTCTGGGATCACTGGTTCAAGCCCATGGTCGACCTATTTGCGACACGGTTCAACCATCGACTCCCCATGTATGTCTCTCCAGTCCCGGACCCCCGAGCGTACGCGGTCGATGCGCTCTCCCTCCCTGGACGGGACTTGTCGCCTACGCCTTTCCCCCCTTCCCCATACTTCACAAAGTGATCAGGAAGGCCAGGCTGGAGAGACCCAAACTCATCCTCATAACACCATGGTGGCCGACTCAGTCGTGGTTCCCGGACCTCAGGTCCTAACTCACGTTCCCCCTCTCCAGCTAGCCCCTCGGTGGGACTTGCTCAGACAACCTCGCTCGGGCCTCCCTCACTCCAATCCCCAGATGCTTCGTCTACACGCTTGGCTTCTATGCCAGCCAAATTGCGACCACCGGTCCCCGCCACCCCCGCCGACAGACCCCGGTCTGTCCTAGAGACCCTGACAGAAGCGGGAGCATCGCAGGGACTACGAGACTTGGCCTCGGCCTCTCGTAGGGCTAGCACAGAGTCCCTCTATAATTACAGATGGGAGAGATGGGTCACGTGGTGCACGGCTAACTCGGTCCCCTACCTACACCCCTCCAACATCCAGCTAGGCAATTTCCTATCCCACCTTTCGTCCTCCTTAAAACTCTCGGCTAGCTCCATTCGGGGCTACCGATCGGCCGTATGCACCACCATCCGACAGCTCGGCGGCCCATCTTTCGACAATGACTTTCTACTCAGAGAACTATCACGGGGGGTTGCCCTACGGGAAGCTCAATCCCCTAGGCGCGCCCCCTTGTGGGACCTCTTTCTGGTGTTAGGCGCCCTCAGAAAAACCCCTTTCGAGCCCCTCCGCTCCATTCCCTTTGACCTCCTCTCCTTCAAGACCACCTTCCTTCTCTCCCTGGCTCAGCCAGAAGGCGAAGTGAGATTCATGCCCTCAGCGGGGGACCCTCGGGACATCGCCTTCACAGAGACGGCTCGGTCTCACTTAAGTTCCTACCTGAGTTCTTAGCGAAGAAACCAGGAACCGGGCACAGCCTCTCCTTCCCTCCTGATCCGCTCTCTAGCGGATATCTTAGGCAACGAGCGGGGTGGGGACATGGACCTGTGCCCCTCTAGGTGCCTCAGATACTACTGGGAGCGTTCCGCCCCAGGCGTTCCTCGCAGCGATGCCTTCTTATCTCCATCAACCCCAACAACAAGAAGGACATATCGGCTGGCACTATCTCTAGGTGGCTATCCAATACTATCAGATCTGCCTATGCCCAGGCATACAAAGACCTCCCAGCCCTGTCACCCCGAGCCCATGAGGTCAGAGCGCTGGCCACGTCCTCAGCGTTCCAGCACTCTGTCCCCGTGCGCCATCTCCTGGAGGCAGCCTACTGGCGTTCGGAGAACCCTTTCATAAACTTTTCGTTTAAGGGACATCCGCATGACCAGGGCTGATGGTTCTAAGGGATTTCATTTGTGGCGGCCAATGCAGCCATATCGGTCTACCCCAGGAACCATTAGGGCGCTCGGCCCTCCTCCTATTACTTTTAAATTCTGCTATGGTCTGACATGGTATAGTATACGACGCCAAAATGGGGAGTTTGTGTTATACTCCCTGTTTGGCTAAGTATACTTACCATGTCAGACTCTAATGCCCGCCCTACCTTCCCCTCTAGTGCCAAAGTTCCCTGGGGGTTGCCTTGCGCGCAGGCCTCATTGAATGACGTACAGCACACGAACTTCGGCATCTTCCGTAGGCGGAAGTAGGTGGGCGTCACGTGACTATCTTATGACTGCATTGGCCACAAAACTTCGGCCTGACGGAGCTGACTGACAGCCGTTTAATGCTATGGTCTGACATGGTAAGTATACTTAGCCAAACAGGGAGTATAACACAAACTCCCCATCTTTGTGTTTTTGATGTCCAGGATTCACACAAAAGCCCATACAGGCTTGCTTTTGCATTTGAAGAAGGAGCTTCTTTCTCTGTTGCTTCTCAGGGGTGATTTTGGGCTGATAATTGCTTGGAGTGTTTGTACGTAAGGTATGTTAATGTTAGAAGGTTGAAAGATTGGTGTAGAAATTGCAGAAAAATGTCATCACCATTGATCTCAAGATTTGGAACACACAGAGGAAAAGATGTCTCCTTTGATCTCTCTCATTATTTGGAATTAAAAAAATGTATATATATATATATATATATATCTTCTTTGAAATCAGATTTTATAGTTTTGAGTTGGATTTTTTCTTTTGCCTTGTATTCAGTTTCCTTTGTTGAAGTTCTGATTCTTGGCCTTTTGTTCAGACTGAAATATTGAAGGGAAAAAAAACGCTGTATGTCCTATGTCTGACTTGCTGTGTGTGTGTCAGGTGCTGTACCTGGTGGGTGTGGCCCTCCATGAGCAGAAGGCGGCCCTGCAGAGTGGGGACACGTCCTTCCAGTTCCTGCAGAAGTGTATAGGAGAGGGAGGCATTCTCAAACAGCTGGAGGGCCTGGTTCACCACCCCAACGTCAAGGAGGATCCCATCAAGGACCTGCTGGCCTGGGTCCTTCGGGTCAGTGCTGGGCCTTGGAGGATTGGCTCGGGTGGCAAGGGGTGGGGGATACTTTTCGGTGTTTGGTCTTCAGGGTCAGTGGTTAGTCTCAATGGATTGGCTCTTCGGGGTTGGTGGTGGGGTGTTTACTTATGGGTTTGAATCTTTAAGGTTGGTGATGGGCCACAACAGGTTTTTGATTAAGGCAAAGACTGTATGCCCTACGGAAAGACGGTTCACTCGCTGAGCGGTTGCTCTGTCCGCAGTATTAACCGCGGTGAAGCCGTGCCGCAAGCAGGCCTTGCCTGCCACTCCCACTCTACCCGAGCATAACACAGCCGACTGGCAAATCAGGAAGTGATGGAACAGAATGTTTTACAAGTTTCGTGTTCTCTATCTGTCTCGTGTGTGTGTGTGTGTGTGTGTGTGTGTGTGGTGTGTGCAAGTGCGTGCTTATGTGCATGTGTGTGTGTGTGTGTGTGTGTGTGTGCGTGTGTGTGTGTGTACTTTATCGTCATCTTCATTCTTCTTTTTTTTGTTTACATCACTCTGTCGTGTATTTTAGAGAGAAAGAGAGTGCGGGGGGGGGGGGGGGGGGGGGGGGGGGGGGGGTCTCTTCTCCTACTTTGTTTGGTATTGTTTTGCGTTCTTTACATGGGATATTTTGTCTGTAAAGAAGTATATAAAAAACAACATTTAAAAACAACTGATAAATGGCAAGACCAAATGCACAAAATGCTACTGTCACAGCTCCCCAAACTTCACTACCACATACGTACGAACCTCTGGCAAGATGAGTGGACAGCTCATATTTCACACTAATGATTTGTCTGCGGTTAGAATGTTGCACAAGGAAGTAATTTTCACAGGTGCTGAAGCTTCAGCATTTTTCTGTTCTTTCTCCTCGAACCTGCTGCAATGCTCAGAACAAATACAGCAGTTTGCATGAAGTTACGCAGCTGGTTTGCCCACAAGATCTTCATGCCTACAGTTCTGAACCCACTTCTTGCATCTGCAAAGAACACAAAAGAATGGTGAAACTTGGTTCAGTATAGAAACTGGTTTTAACGCCAGTCTGTAGACGTTCTCTCAGTGTGTGCGTATGTGCGCCGTGTGAGTGCATGGTCACTTGCTTATGCACATGCGTATCATCTTCATACAAGTGTGTGTGTGTGTGTCTGTGTGTCTGTGTGTGTGTGTCTCTGTGTGTGTGTGTGTGCGCGCGCCCGCACGCGTGCGTGCGTGCATGTGTGTGTGTGTGTGCAAGCACCTCTGTGTATGTATGTGAGCGCTAGTAGTATCCTATGCATTTTTGCTCTCTCTCTCTCTCTCTCTCTCTCTCACACACACACACACACACACACACACACACACACACACACACACACGCATATACACACATGCGCGCGTGTATGTACGCTCGCTCTCTCTCTCTCTCTCTCTCTCTCTCTCTCTCTGCTTCTGCATGACAACGCGGGAGCAATTTCCTCGCTCACGCAGCTGAACTGACTCACTCTCTCTCTTAGAACAACGAATTTAGGAAATGTAACACAGAAAATGATCTCACCTTTCTTCGTCTTTTGGAAAAGAAAAACACACCGGAACCCCTTCTTCCGAGAATTATGACAGTTCGGCGCGACGCACCAGTTGCCTCTTGCCTTACTCGCCATGTGGGACACGCGTCGAAAGATGTTTGGCGTCGTATACTATACCATGTCAGACCATAGCATTAAACGGGCTGTCAGTCAGCTCTGTCAGGCCGAAGTTTTGTGGCCAATGCAGTCATAAGATAGTCACGTGACGCCCACCCTACTTCCGCCTACGGAAGATGCCGAAGTTCGTGTACTGTACGTCATTCTTCTTCGGCCTGTCACCCAAGCAAGATAAGTCTTGTGCTCTGTCTCGCCTATACTTTGCCTTTGTGTAAAGATTGCTGTGTTCGCATTCTGAACTCATTTATTTGTGGCTTGTGCTTATCCCTCAGAGTATCTTGACGTGTGAGGTTATCGGTGGGCTAGCATTCTAACCATTTTAAGGGGTTTTTTCGTTCACAAATGGATTCCTTCATTTTCTTGGCACCCTTTCTCCA
>JADBJO010012443.1:0-5000 GCA_016801955.1 Conus betulinus
GCTGTTCCTCGGTTGTTGTCAGTGGGTTTCCGTTCTTGTCCTTCACTGGCTTGTCTGTCTGCTGGAACTTACCCGTCAGCTTCTTGGTCACCAGGTACAGGTCCTTCAGGTTCCGCTGTCCGGCTGCTGCCTCTGTTTGACTGGCCAGGTCGTCATAGTAGTCCCTCTTGTCCTTCTTCATGCTCCTCTTTACTTCTCTGTTCGCTGCTGTGTTTGCCTTAGCTGCTCTAGTTCGGCTCATGTTCAGTGTAGTTTTTTTCTTCTCTGTCCTTGTTTCCAGCTTGTTGATGGTGTCGGCAGCTTGCAGTGTTCCCACTGTGTCTCGATGTCCGTCTCACCGTCTTCTATCAGCTCTTGCAGTGGGTGGAACTGGTTAGAAAGGTTGATCTGGAATGCTGCTTGTGTGTCCCTGTTTCTGAGCAGTCCGACATTGTACCTTGTCCGTGCATTGTTTGCGCTGGTGAATCTCTTGAGACGAAGTCTCACTGCTGTTAAAAGAAAGTGGTGGTCTGATGACGCGTCAGCACCTCTCATCACCCGTACATCCAGCCATGATCTCCTGAACTTGCGGCAAATGCAGATGTGGTCAATCTGGTTCTCCGTGACGTGGTTGGGGGATTTCCATGTGGCCTTGTGGATGCGCTTGTGTGGGGAGATGCTTCCTCCTATCACCAGTTCGTTCGGGGCGCACAGGTCTGCAAAGCGCTCACCATTCTCGTTCATCTGTCCCAGTCCGTGTGTCCCCATGATGTCCTCGTAGCCTGTGTTGTCCATTTCAGTCTTGGCGTTGAAATCTCCCATCAGTATGGTTATGTCCTTTGCTCCTCTTCTGTCTATCACTGTCTGTAGTTGCTGGTATGATTCATCTTTCTTCTCTTCTTCCGCATCATTGGTGGGAGCATAGCACTGGATGATGTTCAGCCTGATGTTATTCTTCTTCGTGGTAAAGTTGGCTGTGATGATGCGGGAGTTGACAGGTTCCCATCCGATGAGTGCCCCGTGTGCCTCCGGTGCCAGCATCAGGGGCCACACCCTCAGTGTGTGGGGGCTCCATCCTCTGTGTGTCCTGAGTACAGCAGCTGTTCTCCAGATGAAAGTCTCAGCTGTCCTGACTGTAGCCACCTTGTCTCACTCAGTCCTAGCACTCCGATCTTGTAGTTTTTCATCTCTCTCGCAACGTGGATGGTTCTTCCTGTTTCGTACATCGTCCTGATGTTCCATGTGGCTACTCTCGTTCTTGTCCTGGGTGTTAGAAGGGGAGTCAGCCTTGGCTTTCACTGCACCGCGTCATAAGTCTCCGGCATGGAGACCCTTCCTTGCCCAGGTGAATGTTATGGTTCGTTGTCGTCCATGCTTCTGTAACTAGTCTTTCTTACAGATAGAGTTGTTAGCCCTACGCATACCCCTTTATCCTCGGGGCGAGGTGGTCCTGCCTTAGTCGCCTGTTACGACATGCATGGCAGGGCAGTGGGTCTATTCTATGCCCAATCCACAGGGCGGAGTAGTAGTAGTATCAATACGATTATTATCATGATCATGAACATCTTCATCATCACTATCGTCATTTTTTTGTATTTCCCATTTCCGTCAAGATGGTTACATTTCAACTTGTTTTTCTGTCGTGCTGTCTGTTGATCTATTGGTCTGTGTGTTGGTCTGTGTGTGTTGGTCTGTCTGTTGGACCAGCTGGTACGATTTCCTCTGATTGCAATGACATAATTCATAACACAAAGATAGCAACCAAATAATGATAATGATAATAAATAATAATAATGATGATAATGATAATAATAATGAAATTTAATAATAATAGTAGTAATAATAATGATGATGATGATGATGATGATGACAATAAGAAGAAAAGAGAATCACAGCAATAAACAAACAGCAACAATGTATTTCATTTTGCTCTAGACTCTCCTCTTATCTGTACAAGACCTCAGGGTCGAAACGCACTGCTTCTGTCTCGTCATCTGCCCGTTCTATTCATGCGCCGGCTTAGTGACACAGACTGTGACTGTCTTCCAGCTGGCGGTGTTCATCTATTACGCGGTGGACATCAGCAACCTGGGCCACCAGGTGGAGGCCTTTGACATCGTGCCGGTGTTACGGAGAATATTGACTCCGTAGAAATTTGACTCCCTGGTTCTTTTTTTCTCTGGAGAAAATGAACCGTTCAGTTTTCTACAGGTTTGGAGTCAATACTACAGAGAATATTGACTCCTTCTGTAGAATGCTGACTCCCATGGTTACGTAGAATATTGACTCCCATAGAAAAATGACCCCTGTGTCAATTTTAGTTGCTACCATGTTTGATTTGTAAGTATATATACGTATCTTGATAATTATTCAGCCATCCCAATATTCTTCTTATAAAACACACTGGTTAATTAATTTGTAGATTGTTTCAGTCGATGAATTTCAAAATTATCTATTATTATTATCATTAGTAGTAGTAGTAGTAGTAGTAGTAGTAGTAGTAGTAGTAGTAGTAGTTATAGTAGTAGTAGTAGTAGTAGTAGTAGTAGTATGTCATTATTATTGTCTGTCAGTGTGAATGCACATGCTGACGTGAGCGTGCGTGTTAGGTTAGCACACGGCGCTTTGGGCTAAATTCATTTGGAACTGCGCCTGTCAACAACATCATCATCATCATCATCATCACTTTTGTTGTTGGTGGTGGTTTTTTGTTTGTTTGTTTGTTTGTTTTATTGCTGCTGCTGCTGCTTTTTCTATAACTACCACTGTTTAATGCAGATTGTTATTATGACATTAAGTAGAAACGAATAGATAATGACCACTTGTTGCGGTCTCTGGTCAAAGTCCTGTCATGGCGGCAAGTTGTAAGGAGCACAGCTTCGTTTGTCCGCTGAACGACATCCGTTTTCAGACTTTGAAGTTACGAGAAAAGCGCATAAAGACTGGAACATGTCACAGGACTTCTAACACGCCGACACGGCCAAGGCATTAGCTGAGTCAGTCTATGCTCAAGCCAAAAAGTTCAGCAACCGAGCTCTGAAAACAAGGAATCAAAGAATTTTTATGTAGTAATCAATAAGATTTTTCACACTATTTTTTTTTTTACACGAAATGATAGTTCATTAAATGTTACAAGGGTGTGGTTTTGAGGAAAAGTTATCAGACTTGGCAGTAAACTTTCATTATTGGAACCATGCATGTGGTTTGAAAAATATGCCTATCTGAAATAAACTAGCAAAACTATCTGGCTCTGTAGCATGCAGGATGGATACAGTGATGTTGGTTGATCTCCGCATCAACAGGTCTCCCGTATAATTATTTTGACAATTTCGCAGCGCGTGCAGGATGATGCAGGTCGATAGATCTCCACTATGAAATATGCTTGAAAGGATCCTGGATCGATGATTGACCATGGTCTGAACTTCTGCCCAATTTTTGAGAACCATACCAGCATTCCTGCTCACACACAGAGACATACAAGCATACATACCCTAAATACATAAGAACAAGCAAGCCAAAACATGAAATAAATGAAGTTTAAAAAAGTAAAAATCAATCAAACCAGACAAACCCTGCAGAAACTGTGCATTTACAAACTCAGTAATAAAGTAAGTTTATACATAGATCTATCGACATGGAGACCTGTATTGCTGTGCAGATCTACTAATCCGCGGATCTACCAAACAATCCAGTCAGTGTGCTACGCAAATGCAACGAGGGTTTATTATATCTGGCTTGAGTATAAACTGAACAGTTCGAATGGTGAATTATTGGCAGAATAAATTTCCGACAATGTACTCTCGGGGTTCAGTTTCAGATTGGTCTCTGAACGACATGGATACTGCCAAGAGATGAACTGAAGAAGTGCATCGGAGGAAAGATCATACCAGACAGAATGAAAAAGAGTTCTGACACAACAAAAAGAAATTTTCGAAGAGACAGCAAGAAGTTCTTTCTTTCTGGGAGCAACGATCTGTTTTAGGCCTACAAGAATCGACAAGGCGACAGTCTGCGAGTTCTTTCCACAGAAGACAGGGACGAAGCGCTACTCAGTGTCCACGCCCATCAACACGACGGGCCACCTGGGTGTGAACAAGACATAAGTACAATGATCATCCATTTCTATTTTATCGGCGTGTTGATGTCTTGGCTATCTATTCCCCTTCTTCCCTGCCCCCCCCCCCCCCCCTTTTTTTTTTTTTTCTTCTTTTTACCAAAAGTACTTTAAAAGTTGACCCTACATAATAATGCTACTCTGCTAAACAACGCAGCCCTTACCAAAGGCAAAAAAGTATCGATTGTTTCTGGTAACATGGCTGAAAAAATAGGGTAGGTCGGATTTATTTTAAAGATTTTTTCAGCACAAAAAAAATATTACTTCTGAGAAGAAAACGGTTTGTCTCAAGAAGGAGAAAGACGACTCAAACTGTGTTTGCAATCCTGGCGTACACTTGTGTTGTAAAGTTAAACTGTTGAAAAAACACAAAGTCTATAAACAGCAAAACTGGCACAGATTTCAAGCACCGTAATTCTGAGAAGTTTCGAGCTACACCATCTTCGTTTGCTACTTACAAACAACGTCACGAAAGTAGAGTGAAGTAAATTATTGTGTCATGCTAACAAGACAGAAGGCCCAGACAGTTCACCAACTGCGCGCGGCACTTGTTCTTTGCACCGCCACTCTGGAAAGACACCAAAATCTTTTCGTCGTGACCTTGTGACCATGACTACGGCTAGAGTTGCTGTAATGAGTTAATCCTAATATTTTACACACGCACACACACACACACACACACACACACACACACACTAAACACTTTTCTTTTTATATGAAAGGCAAAATAAAGCTAGGCAACTTTCTCACCTGCCTCATATTAGACAGTGAATGTATCTTGAAGTCCAAACCAAATTGAAAACCCGCAGCAACCTCTGTCTCTTTAGCTGGTTGTCTGTCTATCTCTCTGTCTGTACGAATTTTGGATGCAGGAATCGGCCAAGACAAAGATGAATCTTGTACGAGA
>JADBJO010012443.1:12500-15000 GCA_016801955.1 Conus betulinus
TGGGAAGCTGTCAGTCATTGGATGGTCACAGCCTTTTTTTGGCCAGTGGCAAATCAGATTCAATCTGCGCATCAGTCTGCGTTTGGGACCCCTCCCTCTTTTGATCCTGTCAGCCTTACAAGTTCTGTCGATCAGCAGCTCTATCCCCCCCCCCCACACACACACACACTCCCTTTTTTTAGGGATGGGGCTAGGGTGGAATGGGGGAAGAAGGTATGACCCAACCGCTCCCTATCTACCCCTACAGGTGCGCGCTATCCTCAGACTGTAAGTCACACACAAATGTGCGTCCTTTCAAAGATGGAAAGTGTAGATACACCATGGCTCTCTGTATGACCATCAAAAACATACATCTGAGAGTTCCCAGTATGGTTGCAAAGTAAAAATACACCCAATCCTTTGAAAGACCATGATTTTCCAAATATTGATGTACACGTGGGTATCTGAAATTTGACTACAATGTGATGAATCAATGATTTAAAAGATATCAGCAAATGCTATCGATATTTGGCATGAAGATGGACTGTTGATTTGTGTGTGTGTGTGTGTGTGTGTTTTTTAATTTATTCTAAACCAATTAGGAAAGGTCTACAAAACGAGTGTGTACGATGCCAATCTTCCGATTTCCAATTTGCAAAACTGTCCTCTGTGTGTGTGTGTGTGTGTGTGTGTGTGTGTGTGTGTGAATCTAAGAAATGTGTTGACAGAACAGATATTTTTGGGTCTAAGTTTACAAAAAGAAAACAGTTGCAGGCATCATCTTTTTCCAGCAGACATCAAACTACAGTGCTCCGAAAAAACTGATGCATATATCTAGAAACAAGTACATGAATGACACAGAAGGAACCAGGACAGTTTGATAAAAAAATCAATTGGTAGTCTAAACTAATCCACCAACCATGCTGCTACAGTCTTACCAACCACAAAAAGCCATGTCAGGGTTGTAACAACTAATTTAAACATCAGCCGCTGCGACAAAGAGGTTAACGCCATGGGCTTCCAACCGGAAGATGTTGGTTCAGTTCCCTTCAGAGCCATTTACTTGCGGTTTTTTTTTTTTTCTGTGCCAACTCACTCCTACCCCGAGCTGAGTTTGCTGTAGGCTCCATTGGAAAGACTAGGATCACACAGTCGAGTTTCATCCATTTCATAGATGTGTCTCTGAGTGTTACTGACAGTTTCTGGCCAGCAGTGTTGCCATCTGTATCTGTGGGCCTGGCTGACGCCAGAATAGATTATGAAAGTCAGCGTGCACTACAGCCCTGTCATACAGTCAGCATTGACTACAGCCCTGTCATACAGTCAGTTTTCACTACAGCCCTGTCATACAGTCAGCATTGACTACAGCCCTGTCATACAGTCAGCATTGACTACAGCCCTGTCATACAGTCAGCGTTCACTACAGCCCTGTCATACAGTCAGCATTGACTACAGCCCTGTCATACAGTCAGCATTGACTACAGCCCTGTCATACAGTCAGTGTTCACTACAGCCCTGTCATACAGTCAGCATTGACTACAGCCCTGTCATACAGTCAGCGTTCACTACACTACAGCCCTGTCATACAGTCAGCATTGACTACAGCCCTGTCATACAGTCAGTGTTCACTACAGCCCTGTCATACAGTCAGCATTGACTACAGCCCTGACATACAGTCAGCATTGACTACAGCCCTGTCATACAGTCAGTGTTCACTACAGCCCTGTCATACAGTCAGCATTGACTACAGCCCTGACATACAGTCAGCGTTCACTACAGCCCTGTCATACAGTCAGCATTGACTACAGCCTGTCATGCAGTCAGCATTCACTACAGCCCTGTCATACAGTCAGCGTTCACTACAGCCCTGACATACAGTCAGCATTGACTACAGCCTGTCATGCAGTCAGCATTCACTACAGCCCTGTCATACAGTCAGCGTTCACTACAGCCCTGACATACAGTCAGCGTTCACTACAGCCCTGTCATACAGTCAGCGTTGACTACAGCCCTGACATACATACAGTCAGTCAGCGTTCACTACAGCCCTGTCATACAGTCAGCATTGACTACAGCCCTGTCATACAGTCAGCGTTCACTACAGCCCTGTCATACAGTCAGCGTTCACTACAGCCCTGTCATACAGTCAGCGTTCACTACAGCCTGTCATACAGTCAGCGTTCACTACAGCCCTGTCATACAGTCAGCGTTCACTACAGCCCTGTCATACAGTCAGCATTGACTACAGCCCTGTCATACAGTCAGCATTGACTACAGCCCTGTCATACAGTCAGCGTTCACTACAGCCCTGTCATACAGTCAGCGTTCACTACAGCCCTGTCATACAGTCAGCGTTCACACTACAGCCCTGTCATACAGTCAGCGTTCACTACAGCCCTGTCATACAGTCAGCATTGACTACAGCCCTGTCATACAGTCAGCATTGACTACAGCCCTGTCATACAGTCAGCGTTCACTACAGCCCTGTCATACAGTCAGCGTTCACTACAGCCTGTCATAC
>JADBJO010012443.1:20000-58065 GCA_016801955.1 Conus betulinus
GGGGACTGTCTTCTCTGCATGGTCTGTGTCTGCCTGGCTATCCAGGGGAAAGCTCTGCAGGTGAATCTTGTGCGTGGACAGCTGCACCCCGTCTATGATGCCTTCCACCGTGAAGCGCACCGCGTCGTTCCTGTCCACGCCCTCTTCGTCCGTCACGGAGGACACACTACGCCGTTCTGAACACAGACAAGGGCATGACGTCACAGGGGACACTACTACGCCGTTCTGAACACAGACGAGGGCATGACGTCACAGGGGACACTACGCCGTTCTGAACACAGACAAGGGAATGACGTCACAGGGGACACTACGCCGTTCTGAACACAGACAAGGCCATGACGTGTCAATACCAAAGCTCCCACAACAGAGAAAATCTCGACTTGTCAGTAACGACACTTGTCAAAAGCAACAGAGAAAATTGCATATGAGAACCCAAAGCAGCAGTAACAACGTCACGGCATGGCAGTCACAAAATGTCCTTCAAACATCATATAAACGTAGCAACACGTCAGTACTAACATGTCAAAAATGGCAGTCACAAAATGTCCTTCACACAACATATAAACGTAGCAACACGTCAGTACTAACATGTCAAAAATGGCAGTCACAAAATGTCCTTCAAACAACATATAAAACGTAGCAACACGTCGGTACTAACTTATCACTCATGGCAGTCACAAAATGTCCTTCACACAACATATAAACGTAGCAACACGTCAGTACTAACTTATCACTCATGGCAGTCACAAATGTCCTTCAAACAACATATAAAACGTAGCAACACGTTGGTACTAACTTATCACTCATGGCAGTCACAAAATGTCCTTCAAACAACATATAAACGTAGCAACACGTCAGTACTAACTTATCACTCATGGCAGTCACAAAATGTCCTTCAAACAACATATAAACGTAGCAACACGTCGGTACTAACTTATCACTCATGGCAGTCACAAAAGGTCCTTCAAAAACAACATATAAACGTAGCAACACGTCGGTACTAACTTATCACTCATGGCAGTCACAAAATGTCCTTCAAACAACATATAAACGTAGCAACACGTCGGTACTAACTTATCACCCATGGCAGTCACAAAATGTCCTTCAAACAACATATAAACGTAGCAACACGTCGGTACTAACATGTCCTTCAGGCATCCCAGGGGACTGCATAGCCGTCAGGGCAGGGAGATCCCCAAAACAACACACAAGACGTCACAGTGTTGTGAAATACAACACAGAAAACGTTACCAAATGGCACTATGGGGAAGTTAAAAAAAAAAAAAAAGCACAAAATGCGTTTCAGCATAACAGAGCTCGCTGTTCTAAAACACAACATAGAAAATGTCACAGCAGTTCAAAGTCGACAGGTCCCAAAATCAACAAATGAACGTGACAGCGCTTCAGTACATGGAAGTCCTCAAACCACAGTAAACGTCACAGCCTGGAAAACAACATAGACACTGTCACAGAATGTCAGTGTCGACATGTCCCCAAAACAACACAGAAACCTTCAAAACATGTCATATTGGGAGGTTCCAAAAAAGCAACACGATAAATGTCACCGCATGGCTGCGCAGGGAGGCATAAACATACAGACACGCCAGTGTATGTCCGTACCCATGGGTCCCCAGAATACATGTCAGTACCAATAGGTCTCCAGAATAACACAAAACACGTCACAGCATGTCAGTGCATGAAAGTCGCCAAAACAATGCAGAAAAGGTCATTGCACGTCAGTACCAACAGGTCCCCAAGCAACACAGAAAACATCACAGTAGGTCAGTACCAATAGGTCCTGAAAACAACACAGACAACATCACAGTAGGTCAGTACCAACAGGTCCTGAAAACAACGCAGACAACATCCACAGTAGGTCAGTACCAATAGGTCTGAAAACAACACAGACAACATCACAGTAGGTCAGTACCAACAGGTCCTGAAAACAACACAGACAACATCCACAGTAGGTCAGTACCAATAGGTCCTGAAAACAACACAGACAACATCACAGCAGGTCAGTACCAACAGGTCCTGAAAACAACACAGACAACATCACAGTAGGTCAGTACCAACAGGTCCTGAAAAACACACAGAAAACTGCACAGCATGTCAGAGCATAAAAGTCCCCAAAACAATACAGGAAACGTCACACTATGCAAGTGCCCGAAGGTCCCCAACACAATACAAAAAAAACGTCATAGGGTGTCAGTACCAATTGGTCTCCACCACAATACAGAAAACGTCACAGTCAGTGACCAAGGGTCCCCAAAACATCACAAAGGACGTCACAGTCTGCCAGTACCAATAGGTTGAAAAAAAACAATACAGAAGACAACAAAGAAAACGTCACAACATGTCATCGCTGTGAGGTAAAACACACACACACACACACACACACACACACACACACACACACACACACACTCACAGAGAGAGAGAGAGAGAGAGAGAGAGAGAGAGAGAGAGAGAGAGAGAGAGAGAGAGTGAGAGAGAAAGAATAAGTGAGAAAGAGTGAGAGAGAAAGAGAGAGAGAGAGAAAGAGTGAGAGAGAGAGAGAGAGAGAGAGAGAGAGAGAGAGAGAGAGAGAGAGAGGGAACGTCACAGCTGTCATTGCTGGGAGGTCTCCAACACAACACAGTACATGTCACAGCGTGTCAGTGCCGGAAGTACCCAAACGAACATAGAAAACATGACAATGTCAGTATCAGGAGGTCCTCACCCAATATAGAACATGCCACAGTCAGTGTCAGGAGGTCGTCAAACCAATATAGGATATGCCACAGTCAGTGTCAGGAGGTCGTCAAACCAATATAGGATATGCCAAGTCAGTGTCAGGAGATCGTCAAACCAATATAGGATATGCCACAGTCAGTGTCAGGAGGTTGTCAAACCAATATAGGACATGCCACAGTCAGTGTCAGGAGGTCCTCAAAAACAATATAGGACATGCCACAGTCAGTGTCAGGAGGTCCTCACCCAATATAGGATATGCCACAGTCAGTGTCAGGAGGTCGTCAAACCAATATAGGACATGCCACATGCAGTGTCAGGAGGTCCTCAAACCAATATAGGACATGCCACAGTCAGTGTCAGGAGGTCGTCAAACCAATATCGAACATGCCACAGTCAGTGTCAGGAGGTCGCCAAACCAATATCGAACATGCCACAGTCAGTGTCAGGAGGTCCTCACCCAATATGGAACTGCAACAGTCAGTGTCAGGAGGTCCTCAAACCAATATAGGACATGCCACAGTCAGTGTCAGGAGGTCGTCAAACCAATATAGGACATGCCACAGTCAGTGTCAGGAGGTCGTCAAACCAATATAGGACATGCCACAGTCAGTGTCAGGAGGTCGTCAAACCAATATAGGATATGCCACAGTCAGTGTCAGGAGGTCCTCAAACCAATATAGCACATGCCACATGCGGTGTCAGGAGGTTGTCAAACCAATATAGGACATGCCACAGTCAGTGTCAGGAGGTCGTCAATCCAATATAGGACATGCCACAGTCAGTGTCAGGAGGTCCTCAAACCAATATAGCACATGCCACAGTCAGTGTCAGGAGGTCCTCAAACCAATATAGGATATGCCACAGTCAGTGTCAGGAGGTCGTCAAACCAATATAGGACATGCCACAGTCAGTGTCAGGAGGTCGTCAAACCAATATAGGACATGCCACAGTCAGTATCAGGAGGTCCTCACCTAATATAGGACATGCCACAGTCAGTATCAGGAGGTCGTCAAACCGATATAGGACATGCCGCAGTCAGTATCAGGAGGTCGTCAAACTAATATAGGATATGCCACAGTCAGTATCAGGAGGTCGTCAAACCAATATAGGACATGCCACAGTCAGTATCAGGAGGTCCTCACCCAATATAGGACATGCCACAGTCAGTATCAGGAGGTCGTCAAAAACCGATATAGGACATGCCACAGTCAGTATCAGGAGGTCCTCACCCAATATAGGACATGCCACAGTCAGTATCAGGAGGTCGTCAAACCAATATAGGACATGCCACAGTCAGTATCAGGAGGTCGTCAAACCGATATAGGACATGCCACAGTCAGTATCAGGAGGTCCTCACCCAATATAGGATATGCCACAGTCAGTATCAGGAGGGTCTCAAACCAATATAGGACATGCCACAGTCAGTATCAGGAGGTCGTCAAACCAATATAGGACATGCCACAGCATGTCAGTGCCGAGACTTCCCGTATTTACCACAGACACATTTTCGACACCCACTCACTCCCCCAGCGCCGATCAACTATTGATGTTATGTTGGGGTTCCACACTCTACTCAGGGTGCAGGGACCTAGTAACAATGACACACTAAGGTCAGGGTGCAGAGACCTAGTAACAATGACACACTAAGGTCAGGGTGCAGAGACCTAGTAACAATGACACACTAAGGTCAGGGTGCAGGGACCTAGTAACACTGACACACTAAGGCCAGGGTGCAGAGACCTAGTAACACTGACACACTAAGGCCAGGGTGCAGGGACCTAGTAACACTGACACACTAAGGCCAGGGTGCAGAGACCTAGTACAATGGCACACTAAGGCCAGGGTGCAGGGACCTAGTAACAATGACACACTAAGGCCAGGGTGCAGAGACCTAGTAACAATGACACACTAAGGCCAGGGTGCAGAGACCTACAATGACGCACTAAGGCCAGGGTGCAGAGACCTAGTAACAATGACACACTAAGGTCAGGGTGCAGAGACCTAGTAACAATGACACACTAAGGGTCAGGGTGCAGGGACCTAGTAACAATGACACACTAAGGTCAGGGTGCAGAGACCTAGTAACAATGACACACTAAGGTCAGGGTGCAGAGACCTAGTAACAATGACACACTAAGGTCAGGGTGCAGAGACCTAGTAACAATGACACACTAAGGTCAGGGTGCAGAGACCTAGTAACAATGACACACTAGTGACACTAAGGTCAGGGTGCAGAGACCTAGTAACAATGACACACTAAGGTCAGGGTGCAGAGACCTAGTAACAATGACACACTAAGGTCAGGGTGCAGAGACCTAGTAACAATGACACACTAAGGTCAGGGTGCAGAGACCTAGTAACAATGACACACTAAGGTCAGGGTGCAGAGACCTAGTAACAATGACACACTAAGGCCAGGGTGCAGAGACCTAGTAACAATGACACACTAAGGCCAGGGTGCAGAGACCTAATAACAATGACACACTAAGGCCAGGGTGCAGAGACCTAGTGACAATGACACACTAAGGCCAGGGTGCAGAGACCTAATAACAATGACACACTAAGGCCAGGGTGCAGAGACCTAATAACAATGACACACTAAGGCCAGGGTGCAGAGACCTAATAACAATGACACACTAAGGCCAGGGTGCAGAGACCTAGTAGCAATGACACACTAAGGCCAGGGTGCAGAGACCTAGTAGCAATGACACACTAAGGCCAGGGTGCAGAGACCTAGTAACAATGACACACTAAGGCCAGGGTGCAGAGACCTAATAACAATGACACACTAAGGCCAGGGTGCAGAGACCTAGTAACAATGACACACTAAGGCCAGGGTGCAGAGACCTAGTAACAATGACACACTAAGGTCAGGTGTGCAGAGACCTAGTAACAATGACACACTAAGGCCAGGGTGCAGAGACCTAATAACAATGACACACTAAGGCCAGGGTGCAGAGACCTAGTAACAATGACACACTAAGGTCAGGGTGCAGAGACCTAATAACAATGACAGACTAAGACCAGGGGATGGGGGGAAGGGGGAGGGGGACGACGGAAACCTCCTGACACCTCCCCACCCCCTCATGCCTCCCCGTTGTCATAAAAACACAAAAAGAGTATCATGGACACAACCTGTGGGCAGAAAACCACAAATGACTGTCAAATCTGCAGATAAACACAGATCTGCAGATAAACGCAGATCTGCAGATAAACGCAGATCTGCAGATAAATAAGCAGGTAAATAAGCAGAGAGACAGACACTCACCTACACAACAGTGTTCATCGTGCAGAGTCCGCAAAGCTTGAACATGTCGTGAGAGACATTTCACATACAGAGAACTCACAAAGATAGACACACAGAAGGAGCAAATTAGAAGGCGAGCAAACAAGCGAGAGAGAGAGAGAGAGAGAGAGAGAGAGAGAGAGAGACAGACAGACAGACAGACAGACAGACAGACAGACAGACAGACAAAGAGAGAGCAGGAGGGGGGGTGGGGGTGGATGCGAGAATCAAATAGACATTTAAAAGACAAACAGCAAGTTGAGGTAAGCTTTGCTTCTTTCATGTAAAGTCTGTTTGCACACTTTTTGAAATTCTGTTGTTAAACTGAAAACAACAGAAATAAGAAATAGCAACAAAAAAAATAATAAATAATAATAATAACAACAAAACAAATAAAACTTGAATGAAAAATGGCAATAGTATGTATGTATAAATGGCAGGGGTAATGCATGATGTAAATATAAGAATCGGTCAGAGCCAACATGGAGAAAAAGTCTGTTAAACAATTTCACAGATGAGACTGGTCCTGTCTCTATATATTTTCTGGCCTTAGGACTGGAATTCACTTCTGCTATATTGCCCTTTTTAGTTCATACCAATTCCCACGTAATGGCTCTAAAATATGACTGTCAGGTTCTGGATGAATACAAGGCATGTGGTATGAGTCTGTTCTTTTTTCATGAACTGATTTGAAGTTTGTCAATCTGACTTCGAGCGTGAGGAGAGAGGTTTTCTGAATAATCAAGAACATTTTTGTTGTATTAAGCATTCTTTTCCCATGACACACAACTGATTTCCTGACACATGTAGTCGGCGAGGTATGTTCCCCACAGTGGCTCAATGGTGCACAGTGTTACTAACGGTGAAGGCAGGTGGATGGATTAAGCATCTTTGATTTCGGACGTATGGACATTTCACCGTGAGATTTTTTTGAACAGATATAATTGATACTGCACAGAACAAACTGCAAATAAACTAGCTTTAACTCGTGCCCGCATGGAATGAGAACTATGTCACAAAGGATTTTTTTTTAAAATCTCCAATAACCTTTGACGTTGTTGAATACATTCTTAGCACTTCTAGAGCAGTTATCTTTCTACTTCTAGAGCAGTTATCTTCCTACATATCACCCCGTTGTATTTACATGTCTAAATATTGACACTGGCATTCGTTTGCAACAAAGAGTAGCAGATCTGCAACAAGTAACGTTCGTGTTTTTTGAGAGAAGCAGACGACCGTATTAAAAAAAAAAAGAGGAAAAAAAATCTGATGTGTGCATGATTCATCGTCAGGGGAGAGGTAAATGATTTTTTTTTTCACATTTCAGATCTTGCAACATCTTAAGACTGCCAACAAATTGTCTGGTACTACTAGAGAGAACAGAGGCATCACACAGCGCACCTGAATACAACTTCCAGTCTGCTGAAGAAAAGCAGGACCATGACCTTGTGTGTGTTAGCATAACTGCTGAAATAGCTGGAAGAGACGGAGGGGCATGATGACTCACACATAAGCTCGCGGAGATCACTGATCTTCACAAACAGACGCTGGTTTGCCTGAGTGTGAACTTTAAAAGGGCGCACATCACAAAACTGACAGACAGACATTTACACATACCTTGAACTTCTTGAAGATTCTGGGGAGACAACAGATGGTTCTGACGAATTCATTCTCTCCTGTCTTCAGGTTCTTGATGTAGATGGGAGCCCTCCCCGCCGGCATCGTCATCTCCACCACTGTCTGTCAGCAATTAACCAACCATTCCGTCATCTCCACCACTGTCTGTCAGCAATTAACCAACCATTCCATCATCTCCACCACTGTCTGTCAGCAATTAACCAACTATTCCGTCATCTCCACCACTGTCTGTCAGCAATAACCAACCATTCCATCATCTCCACCACTCTCTGCCAGCAATTAACCAACCATTCCATCATCTCCACCACTGTCTGTCAGCAATTAACCAACCATTCCATCATCTCCACCACTGTCTGTCAGCAATTAACCAACCATTCCATCATCTCCACCACTGTCTGTCAGCAATTAACCAACCATTCCATCATCTCCACCACTGTCTGTCAGCAATTAACCAACCATTCCATCATCTCCACCACTGTCTGTCAGCAATTAACCAACCATTCCATCATCTCCACCACTGTCTGTCAGCAATTAACCAACCATTCCATCATCTCCACCACTGTCTGTCAGCCATTAACCAACCATTCCATCATCTCCACCACTGTCTGTCAGCCATTAACCAACCATTCTATCAAATCAATCACAGAAATAGACCGGCCAGTCAAAATCATTAATCAATTTCGATATCAGTCAGCCTTTTATGCAATCAGTCTGTCGTTTGGTCAATCGGCTATCAGTCGGTCAGCCAATCGACTGATCAATGGATTCAGTTAACAACCAGTCTCTACTACGAACAAGCTAACTGAATTATAACAGCACTTCACCAATCTGATAATCAGTTGATCAAGTTTTCAACCTACATTTTCGTTTGTAACATGGGTATGTGCGCACTGTAATCAGCCATTCTATCAATGAATTCATCATCATTCCTAGGTGTGCACTGTGATCAGCCTTCTATCAATGAATTCATCCATCATTCCTATGTGTGTACTTTAGTCAGTCACTTTGATCATTCCTCCTTCCCTTCATCCATCCATTCAACCTTCTATCCATCCATTCATTCATTCATCTCCCACTCCCCCCCCCCCACCCCCCGGCTCAAATCCACTTGTCCTTCCCCCGTCCAACCATTCACCCCTCCCTCCATCCATCCATTCGTAATGTAATGTAATGTAAAAGGATATTTATAGAGCGCTTTGCCTAATGAGAGCCCAAAGCGCATATTACAGAAAAACATGATAACATTATAATTCTACTTCAAAGCGCACACACACACACACACACACACACACACACACACACACACACACACACACACACACACACACACACACACACACACACACACACACACACCGCAGCAAAACACACACACACACACACACACACACACACACACACACACACACACACACACACACACACACACACGGACGAGCGCGCGTTCAGCATCAGCAAACACGCGCACAGTGGTAAGTGGATACCATTAATCAGTCCGAGGGAAAAGATGTGTCTTTAGGGAGGTTTTAAAAGTCCTTCCCTTTCCATTCATCCAACTATTCTATCCCATCCATCCATCCAACCTTCTATCCATCCATCCATCCATCCAACCTTATATCCATCCAGCCATCCAACCTTCTATCCATCCATCCATCCATCCATCCATCCATCCATCCATCCATCCATCCATCCATCCATCCATCCATCCATCCATCCAGCCATCCAACCTTCTATCCATCCAGCCATCCATCAACCTTCTATCCATCCAGCCATCCAACCTTCTATCCATCTACCCAACCTTCATCCATCCATCCATCCATCCATCCATCCATCCATCCATCCATCCATCCATCCATCCATCCATCCAACCTTCTCTTTATCAATTCTTTATCCTTCACTCCGTCCTTCCATTCACTTCTTTCTGCCCATCCATCGAACTTCTGTCCAATGTCCATTCATCCTTCTCCAACCACCTTCCCCGTTCTCATCCATCCATCCCTTTCTTCATTCATCAATCCACCCTTCCTGCCATCCATCCTTCATCCTTCCCTCCGTCCATCCACTCAACCTTCTATCTATTTTACCCATTCTTCCCTCCGCCCCCTCCATTTATTCTTCCCTCCTACCATCCATCCAAACTTCCCTCTATTCACCCTGTTATTCATTCTGTTTCTCAGTTATCGGAAGCGTAACTGGTGACATCCATGTAACCTCCAATTTCGTTTACAGTTCGGTTTTTTTTTTCGGTTTTGTTGGACAGTAACAAACTGGCGAAAGTCTTTCAACATGATCTTATTCGTTCGTTCGGCTGTACTCCTTCCACTCCTCCTCCCTTTCTTCATTCATTCATCTTGCCATTTGTTTCCATCTTTGGAGGATGAAGGGGAGAGAAATGCTGAGTGGGGAGGTAGGGAAGAATGGCAGTGGTTGCTCTCACAATGGAAAGAAAGCATACATGAAGTGATGATTTCCGCACAGGTCGGTTTTTCACTGAGATAAATGTTGCATGTGGCCCAGCCCACGGCAGAGAGATTTCAGGGCACGGACTAACGAAGTGAAGAACCCTCGATTGTCACCAGACTTCACACACACACACACACACACACACACACACACACACACACACACACACACACACACACACACACACACACGCGCGCGCGCGCGCGCGCGCGCGCGCATACACACGCACACGCGCACGCGCGCGCGCACGCACACATACACACACACACGAGAGCGTATACACACACACTTACACAAGCACATACGCACGCATACACACACGCATGCAACACACACACACACACACACACACACACACACACACACACACACACGCACGCACGCACGCACGCACGCACGCACGCACGCACGCACCACACACACGCGCACGCACACATACACACACACGAGCGCGCGAGCGTATACACACACTTACACAAGCACATACGCACGCATAAACACACGCATGCAAGCACGCACACACACACACACACACACACACACACACACACACACACACACACACACGCACACACACACACACACACACACACACACACACACGCACGCACGCACGTACACACATACACGCGCGCGCGCGGGCGCACGCGCACATACACACACACGAGCGCGCGAGCGCATACACACACTTACACAAGCACATACGCACGCATACACACACGCGCACGCACACACACACACACACACACACACACACACACACACACACACACACACACACACACACACACATACACACACACACGCACGCACGCATACACACTCTGTACATGCGTGACGTTCTCGAACATTTAGTAAACTCTAGTTCGTTGGTCCCTCCCAAAGATTTATAGAAAATCAATTGATAAGATGAATTGGAAAAAAGAAAACCCACGATGGCGATGATGGCAATGATAATGATACTGACGATGATGGAAATGCTGAGGAATTCTGCAGTGAAGAAATGGCAGAGGTGGCAGTTTACAACTACCTACAGCAGTAACAACAGTTCTGGTTGTCATGGCAGCGGGTAGCAGGGGGCGTGACGGCTCAGCAAGAATACATGTCTCATAGATTTTTTTTTTTCAAAGACACAGGCGGTGTCGTGTGAGATTTTAACTTTGTAACTTGAAGGCCACTGCTGGTCCATAATGAGAACACAGACAGGATCATTCTCTCCCGGTTAGTGCAGGGCTATCTTTTCCCCCCCTCCCCCCCCCCCCCCCCCCCCCCCCGGCTACTGTGGGGCTATCTTTCTTTCCCCCCCTCCCCCCCCACGGCTAGTGTAGGGATATCTTTCTTCCCCGTCTGGTGTAGGGCTATCTTTCTCCCCCGGTTGGTGTGGGGTTATCTTTCTCCCCCGGCTGGTGTAGAGCTATCTTTATTATCTTTCTTCCCCGGCTGGTGTGGGGTTATCTTTCTCTCCCCCGGTTGGTGTGGGGTTATCTTTCTCCCCCGGCTGGTGTAGGGCTATCTCTTATCTTTCTCCCCCGGCTGGTGTAGAGCTATCTTTTATCTTTCTCCCCCGGCTGGTGTAGGGCTATCTTTTATCTTTTTCTCCCCGGCTGGTGTAGGGCTATCTTTTATCTTTCTCCCCCGGCTGGTGTAGGGCTATCTTTTATCTTTCTCCCCCGGCTGGTGTAGGGCTATCTTTTTATCTTTCTCCCCGGCTGGTGTAGGGCTATCTTTTATCTTTCTCCCCCGGCTGGTGTGGAACTATCTCTTATCTTTCTCCACCGGCTGGTTTGGAGCTATCTCTTATCTTTCTCACCCAGCTGGTGTAGGGCTATCTTTCTTCCCCCCCCCCCCCCCACCCCCCAGCTCGTGTAGGGCTATTTTTCTCCCCCACCCCCACCCCCCCACCCGGCTGGTAGGGCTATCTTTTCTCCCCCCCCCCCACCCGGCCTGTGTAGGGCTACCTTTCTCCCCCTCAGCTGGTGTAGGCTATCTTTCTCCCCCGGCTGGTTTAGGGCTATCTTTCTACCCTGGCTGGTGTAGGGCTATCTTTCTCCCCGGCTGGTGTAGGGCTATCTTTCTTCCCCGACTACTGTAGAGCTAACTTCCTCCTCCCCCCCCCCCCCCCCCCCCAGCTGGTGTAGGGCTGTCTTTCTCCCCCGGTTGTAGGGGTATGTTTCTCCCCCGGCTAAAGTAGGGTTATCTTTCTCCCCCAGTTGGTGTGTGGGCTATCTTTCTCCCCCGGCTGGTATAGGGCTATCTTTTTCCCCCGGCTAAAGTAGGGCTATCCTTCTCCCCCGGTTAGTGTAGGGCTATATTTCTCCCCCTGCTGGTATAGAGCTATCTTTCTCCCCCAGTTAGTGTAGGGCTATCTCCCCCCCCCCCCCACCCCCGGCTAGAGTAGGGCTATCTTTCTCCCCCGGTTAGTGTAGGGCTATCTTTCTCCCCCCGTTAGTGTAGCGCTATCTTTCTCCCCCCGGTTAGTGTAGGGCTATCTTTCTCCCCCGGTTAGTGTGTAGGGCTATCTTTCTCCCCCTAGTGTAGCGCTATCTTTCTCCCCCGGTTAGTGTAGGGCTATCTATCTAGTGTAGCGCTATCTTTCTCCCCCGGTTAGTGTAGGGCTATCTTTTCTCCCCCGGTTAGTATAGGGCTATCTTTCTCCCCGGGCTAGAGTAGGGCTATCTTTCTTCCCCCGGTTAGTGTAGGGCTATCTTTCTCCCCCGGTTAGTGTAGGGCTATCTTTCTCCCCCGTTAGTGTAGGGCTATCTTTCTCCCCCGGTTAGTGTAGGGCTATCTTTCTCCCCTGGTTAGAGTAGGGCTATCTTTCTCCCCTGGTTAGAGTAGGGCTATCTTTCTCTCCTGTTAGTGTAGGGGCTTCTTTCTCCCCGTTAGTGTTGGGCTATCTTTCTTCCCCGGTTAGTGTAGGGCTATCTTTCTCCCCCGGCTAGAGTAGGGCTATCTTTCTCCCCCCGGTTAGTGTAGGGCTATCTTTCTCCCCCGTTAGTGTAGGGCTATCTTTCTCCCCCGTTAGTGTAGGGCTATCTTTCTCCCCCGGTTAGTGTAGGGCTATCTTTCTCCCCTGGTTAGAGTAGGGCTATCTTCTCCCCCTGGTTAGAGTAGGGCTATCTTTCTCTCCTGTTAGTGTAGGGCTATCTTTCTCCCCCGTTAGTGTAGGGCTATCTTTCTTCACCGGCTGGTGTAGGGCTATCTTTCTTCCCCAGTGAGTGTAGGGCTATCTTTCTCCCCCGGTTAGTGTTGGGCCCTTCTTTCTTCCCCGGCTGGCGTAGGGCTATCTTTCTCCCCCGGTTAGTGTAGGGCTATAGTCTTTTTGTTGAGAAAGACACAGGCACAGTAGTTAGTGGTTTAGTTTGTCAGTCGACGAGAGGTTGTAGAGACTAGAAACGGAGAAAGAATTGTTGTAGGTCTACGAGGACTAGGAAAACTGTTTTTGGAAACGATTGTTTTGTGCTTGTAGCACTGAAGCTGCACGCTTTAAAAGAAAAGTTTTTTGTTCAGTCTGTGAGGACCTGTTGATGCTTTAGATTTAAAGAGACGACTAATCATTTGTTTGAACCAAAGTAGAAAGAATTCGTGTGTACGCAGTGTACAAAGTTAAGTTATTAATTAAAAGGAGGAATTCCCTTTTTTCCTTTGTGTGACTGGCTGTTTGTCTAAGTTTCGTGATTGGGAGTTTGACATTGTTGCTGTTTTGCTGTTGTTGCTGTTCATGTTCTCTTCAGATAGCTGCACTTTTAATGATATAAGCAACAACAACAGATGGATCTTTTAACTTAGCAGACAGGAGGTAAGCGGACAGAAAAGACAGAACAGAAAGGATACGCAATGCAGAGAATCAAAGAGACATCCAACAGAAACAGATAGACAGAAGAAAAACAGATAGATAGAACACAGATAAGTCGACAGAACAGAGGGAAGCAGGTAGAACAGAAAGCACATCAAAGAGAAAGCAAAGAGACAGAGCAACCAGGAGGCGGAAGAGAAAGCTGGCCCAACAGAGAGCAGACAAACAGAAGAGAAACAGACAGAACAGAGAGAAGCAGACAGACAGAAGAGAAATAGATAGAACAGAGAGAAGCAGACACAGATAGAAGAGATGGGAAGCAGACAGACAGAAGAGATGGGAAGCAGACAGATAGAAGAGATGGGAAGCAGACAGACAGAAGAGATGGGAAGCAGACAGACAGAACAGAGAGAAGCAGACAGACAGAAGACAAACAGACAGAACAGAGAGAGCAGCAGACAGACAGAAGAGATGGGAAGCACGAGTGACCCTGGGCCCAGCGTCCTGCCCTGACCTTGAAGTTGGCCAGCAGCAGCTTCTCCTCCATGGTGACGGTGGCGATGTAACGGCTGCGTGCTGACACCACGATGTCGCTGGTAGCTGAGGTCTTCAGCGACTCCTCAAACCTCTCCCCTGTCGACTTGGTTACCTGCACAGGCGAGTAGTCAGAACTTGTTTTCTATGAAAGCTCTCGAACGTCAAAGCGAGTAATTACATTTTTTTCTTCAGAAGACCAATATGTTATCCACTGAAAACCGTGACAACTAACGACAAGAAAAATTTAGCCCCTCTCCCCTTCTCTCCCCATGACTCGGATACAACTTTAGGCTGTTATGGGTGAGATTTTTGCCTAAGTCACCGTCATGGTAGCTGCAGTCTGTCTGTGACAATGATGTCCACACCCGTTACCGGTACACACATGTGTTCAATGTCGGGTCATCCATCTAATATACATCACGGCATACTATTCTCCAGTAAGCGGGGTGGAGTTTAATGTGTGTGTAAGAATTTATAGACAAAGTCCACTAACGGTATACTGGTTAGACAAAGTCCACGCACGGTATACTGGTTAGACAAAGTCCACGCACGGTATACTGGTTAGACAAAGTCCACGCACGGTATACTGGTTAGACAAAGTCCACGCACAGTATACTGGTTAGACAAAATCCACGCACAGTATACTGGTTAGACAAAGTCCACGCACAGTATACTGGTTAAACAAAGTCCACGCACAGTATACTGGTTAGACAAAGTCCACGCACAGTATACTGGTTAGACAAAATCCACGCACAGTATACTGGTTAGACAAAGTCCACGCACAGTATACTGGTTAGACAAAGTCCACGCACGGTATACTGGTTAAAGTACGACATGAAGGACCAGGAGGGCAGATGAGTCTAATGAGTGATAATCTCTTACAGCAGGGCTACCTTATATGGGATTCGAACTCCGGACCTTGGAACAAGCGTCTGACACCTCAACCAACAAGCCAACCAGGCACTCTAAAAAATCTGATATTGTGAGTACTGTTCTCATGGAGTGGGTCCCCCAATTACCGACTGTTTCTTCAGCGTTCGCCATTATCATTATATTGTGCACAGACATCCTCCATGCTATTGCTTTATCAATGTTAATTTAAATGTGTGTGTGTGTGTGTGTGTGTGTGTGTGTGTGTGTGTGTGTGTGTGTGTGTGTGTGTGTGTGCGTGCGTGCGTGCGTGCGTGCGTGCGTGAGTGCGTGCGTGAGCGCATGCGTGTGTGTGTGTGTGTGTGTGTGTGTGTGTGTGTGTGTGTGTGTGTGTGTGTGTGTGCGTGTGTGTGTGTGTGTATGTGTGTGTGTGTGTGTGTGTGTGTGTGTGTGTGTGTGTGTGTGTGTGCGTGTGTGTGTGTGTGTGTTGTGTGTGTGTGTGTGTGTGTGTGTGTGTGTGTGTGTGTGTGTGTGTGTGTGTGTGTATGTGTGTGTGTGTGTGTGTGGATACACAGAGAAGGTGAGAGAGACGGACAGAGAGACAGAGAGCTGGGAGATTCAAGAAGAGAGACAGAACACAAAAACAACGATAAACAGGATAAAAATGACACGGTGAGAGACACAAAGAATGAGAGAGAGAAAAAAAAAACCGGTGAGTAAGACAGACAAAGAGACAGACAAACAGACAGACAATGCCACACAAACAGGAACAGAGAGACAGACAGACAGACAGACAGACAGACAGGCAGACAAACAGAGCGAGACGGATAGAAATGGAGAACAGAAAAAAAAGAGAAATACAGAAGAAAAAAGGGGGATCAGATTCATGTATAGTACGATCAAACTCACCAACAACCAAAAACCGACCCACACACGCACCTTCAAATGCTTGTCCACCTCCATTCCGACAGAGCCGTCTCCCAGCACTTTGGGCAGGCCCACACGGTGAAGTTGGCCTTGGTGCCCCAGGAGTAGCCCTTCTGGTAGCTCACCTCCACGGACCTCCGTCCGAACCTTCTCGAACTGGAAGGTGTAGGTCTGCTTCTCGCCGTGTCATTGTTGAACTCTGTCTGCAGGCCGATGTGGCCCGGCGAGGTCTGGTCGCCATGAGCCAGGCCCTTTCCCGCCAGGTGGCTCTTCCCTGGCGCCGGAACTTGGCCGTTGGAAGTCCCACCGTTGGGAAGGCTGTTAGTCTGTAAGAAAAAAAAAAAGAAAAAGAAAAAGCATGATGGTGAGGGGGTAGTGTGCGAGGGGGAGCAGGAAGGGGAACAAACAGTATTGAAAGGATTGGACGGTGCATGCAGCCTTTGTTCCGACCCCCCCCCCCCCCCACACACACACACACCCTCACCCCCTTCCCCCCACACACCTACCAACTTGTACAACGTATTATTGTTTGGTCAATCAGAGGGAGATTGCAGCTCTTAAGAGATCCAAGCAAAGGGTGCTCCGCACAATCCTCAGCTGACCACTCGGACTGTCGACCCCTTTGACGTACGTTGTGTCGTTCAGTAGATCCTCAAGTCTAGGTTCACATCCCCCCCCCCCCCCCCCCCCCCCCCCCGCCCCCCTTAATTCAATTCTTTTTACAAAATGGTGTTAGTTTTTCAGCAACTATTTCTTTACAGTGTTTCCTTCCTATTCTTTACCGGCTGCTGTGCGGTGGCGTTGGATTCTGTTTTTGAACCGTCGTTGGTGAGAATACCACAGAGCTATAGACTGTGCTGTATATCCATTTGATGCTAAGGAAACACCGAGACAAGCAATCAGCTGTGTCGTACTGATGATTCCAAAGGAGAGGACGAAAGGCCTCTGAGAAGGCGACATGAACGGTTCCTGCCTAGGGATGGACTATGATGCTCTTCAACTGCTGCTGCTGGTGAAAGATTTACAGTTATATTTTAATGCCCTGATTTTTCATTCCTGTTTTCGTTCTCTCCCTTTTTCTGTTTTTTCAATCTTTGCCAAATCACAATTGTGATGACGAAGGAATTCTTAGCCTGCATTTGTTTCTCCAACTACTGGTTTAAAAATATAATTACGAATAATTTACATATAGAAAGATAGAGAGATAGATCTCACTCTGTGTGTGTGTGTGTGTGTGTGTGTGTGTGTGTGTGTGTGTGTGTGTGTGTGTGTGAGAGAGAGAGAGAGAGAGAGAGAGAGAGAGAGCTACTTGAGTAGACTATATAACATTACAATTATTGTGAAACACAGGCTTTAAAGGAAAGCAAAATACTCCAACATATAATGCCATATGAACAAAAGCAAATAAACATACACACTGACAACAACAACACGCACGCGCACCCACCCACCTACTCAAATGTCATCAACGACCACACACACACACACACACACACACACACACACACACACACACACACTCTCACACACACACACACATACACGCACGCACGCACGCACGCATGCACGCATGCACGCTCGCGCACACACACACACACACACACACACACACACACACACACACACACACACACACACACACAAACCAAAACTGAAACACATATGCATGCACGCGCGCCTGCACCAGACAAAGACAAGCTAACACCAATCAAGAAATACGTTTCTTTTCGAGCCCCAGAGCTGCCAACCGCCGACGAGACTTGAAAGGAATATTTCTGAAAACTGAGAGAGATTTATGACAGTTGAGAGAGATTGATTACAATACTATGCAATCGCACCCCAAAGAAAACGAACCAAACTTTATTTGCTATCCTTTTGTCAGATGCTTTCATAGAGTCACTTTCTCATCCAATACATCGTTGCTCTTTTACATTTCCAAGCACACTGCCACTAAGCTTCATCTTATGACGTGGCTCATTTCTGCACTTCAGAACCATCAGTGCCACTGTAGTGTCTTCACCCGAGGAAGAGACGACAGTCTGTGAGGTTCTTTCTGACCAGGCTGATCACTTCCACAGGCCGAATTGCTGACTGGGATCCCATCATGACAGAAAGCAGCCTGGATATGCATCTATGTTCTAATTTCGTTTTCTTCTTTTCTGCCTCAGGGTTAACGGGTCCAGTAGGTCGTTTCAACATGATGGCGGCGGAAGAAGCCAAACGGAAGTAAGTTTCTAAACAGCTATTTGGCTATACGAACGACAGGTGTACAAACTCTGCGAATAAACAAACTTTCTCTTTCCGCGAGCAGAAAATATTTTACGTCAAGCGTAAGAGCGGAATGATGTGCGTTTGAGCATAATACATTCCGCCGAAAGCGTGATGGCTGACAGCTCTGCAACCCCCCTCCTCCCCCCCTCGCCATCACCACCCTTATATCTATTCGCTTTGACCCCCATACCAAGCCTTTTCTCTGTGCCCAGTCCAGTGGCCCCCTGAGGCCGTCGGGTCCTGCCTGTCATCTGGCCTCCACCTCCTCAAAGTGGTAGTACTGCATGGGCACCTCGATCTGGTAGTTCTTCCTCTTCAGGAACTTCCTCTCAAAACCTGCCACACACCACAGTCCCAAAGATCAAAGGAGGAAGAAGAGACGAGTAAGAGATGGAACAAGAGGAGAATGTTCCTAGCAGTGAGAGCGTTAAGAGTAAGAACAGTCACAGTAACGTTATCCAGGACGGGGGAAATCGTGATGGTATTGCTTAAGTGCACTAAGTTGATGTATTAGTCAGGCTTAACACACCAAGGATATCTCTGCTCACACATACAAGCATATGCACACTCATGTACCCACCAAACATTCACCTCTCTCTGGGAATGGGATGTCAGGCATTCGTTTCTCTCCTAACACGACTGAGAACAAGAAATACAATTTCCATGCTGCTTATAATTACACATGAAAAATCCAGTTCGACAAAATGGAACAATCAAAACATAATAGATCAATACTTCCTAATCCCGGGTTATTATAAAACGACTTCTTACCTGGCCAGGTTTCCACTCACACACACACACACACACACACACACACACACACACACACACACACACACACACACACACACACACACACACACCTTTCACCTCATGCCACAGCTCTTTAACAATCACTTCAAGATTTCTTCAGCACTGGGTGATGGTGACGCCCTTGGTTGGCTGGCTCCAGGTTTCAGGACTGGTCTTCTCGGTCGTCTCTGGGAACTCGATGTAGAAATCTTCTTCTTTGTCTCTCTTTCACCCACCTCTGGGTTCAAACTCAGTCTCTATCTCAGCTTGTCTTTTACACCAAAGACCTTGCTGTTACTTCTGTCTCCCAGACCACGTTTCTTTCGACCCTACTCTGTCCTGCTCACTCTTCTCTCCGCTGTCTCCTCCTTTCTTCTCTCCCTCGTCGTGTTGTTCTCCTCTCCTCCATCACGTTGTTCTCCCTCAGTTTATATAGGGATGGACACAAAGGATTTCCCTTTGGACCGTGCCTTTGTCCATGCTGTTTCTCCACCACCTTGTTCACAAGAACACTGAATTCCCCTTTCGCTACATTCTTCCACACATTAGCATTTACACACACCCTTACCTAACTGCTTAGGAAACAGCCACTTCGCTCCAAATGGACATAGAAAATTCCCGCTGATTCCAGGAGCTTTAACACAGTAATTATCCTAGAGAAAACTACGACAACAACGTTCACACGCATTCAGCTAGCCTGACAAAGTATCCACACAGTGCCCTACCGCAATACAAGCCCAAGACTCCTGTTCTTCAAGATCTGTTTATAAAGCAACATGAGCTGACTGAGTATTTAGCGCCTACTCGATGTTCCGAGGTCCTAGTGGTTATATTTCCCTCCCTTTCGCTATCAGGAAGGTTCGCGAACTTGGGAGGGTCCTCACTGTCTTAGGTGCCATCTGTCACGTGACAATTTCCTACCACTTCAACCTTCTTAACACAGTTCGACTGTATGCGCTAGGTGAGGGAATACTGCTAATCAGCCCATCAGCTATTTCTGCAACCACGTGCGGCAATTCCTTTCCTCTAAAGCGCTTAAGGCCCTCTGTGAGAGGTTTCGCTCCCTTGACAAACGGTAGGATGAGGACAAGGAACAGGAAGAAAAGAGAACTGTGACGATATGGAGAAGGAGGTATCCCTGTGGGTTGCAGGTGCCTGGGCGGTGCTTTTTCAACTCTGACCTCTCTCTTCCCCTCCCAACTTTTAAGAAAAACAATTCAACAAAGACACCAACCAACCCTGGCTAGGGGTTTTAAGACAAGATTGTCTTTCTTTTTTCCAGTCTTTTGTTTACAGTCCCGTTAGGTCCGGACCCTGTCAAAGCCCTGAAGAGTATCTCTCCCCCCCCCCCCCCCCATCCTTTCCTTCATGTTGAGATGGTCTTCTTACCTTCTTTCCCCCCTCACTTCCTTCCCCTCCTTTGTTGCAAGAGTGGGTTTTCTGCCTCCCCCCCCCCCCCCCCCCCCCCCCTCTCTCCCTTTCCCAATTCATTTCTCCTTGTTTGAAATGTGGTCTTCTTACCCCCCCCCACCCCACCCCACGTCTTTCTTCTTTCCTTTCCTGTTAAAGCAGTGGTCTTCTTACCCCTACCTTCCGTCCTCTCCTTGTTAGAGGCAGCGATCTTCTTTCCCTCCCCTCTTTCCTTTTTTTTTTTTATAGAGAAATGGTCTTCTTCCCCTCCCCTCTTCCCTTTTTTTTTTTTTTTTTATAGAGGAATGGTCTTCTTTTCCCCCTCCCCTCTTTCCCTTTTTTTTTTTGTTAGAGGAATGGTCTTCTTCCCCTCGCCCTCTTTCCCTTTTTTTTTTTATAGAGGAATGGGTCTTCTCTCTTTCCCTCCCCTCTTTTCCCTGGTTTTTTTTTTTTTTATAGAGGAATGGTCTTCTTCCCCTCCCCTCTTTCCCTTTTTTTTTTTTTTTATAGAGGAATGGTCTTCTTTCTTTCCCTCCCTCTTTCCCCCTTTTTTTTTTTTTTTAGAGAATGGGTCTTCTTCCCCTCCCCTCTTTTTCTTTTTTTTTTTTTTATAGAGGAATGGTCTTCCTTCCCCTCCCCTCTTTTCCTTTCTTTATGGAGGAATGGTCTTCTTTCCCTCCCCTCTTGTCCCTTTTTTTTTTTTTTTTAGAGAGGAAGGTCTTCTTCCCCTCCCCTCTTTTCCTTTTTTTTTTTTTTTATAGAGGAATGGTCTTCTTCCCTCCCCTCTTTTCCCTTTCTTTATGGAGGAATGGGTCTTCTTCCCCTCCCCTCTTTTCCTTTCTTTATGGAGGAATGGTCTTCTTCCCCTCCCCTCTTTTCCTTTCTTTATGGAGGAATGGTCTTCTTCCCCTCCCCTCTTTCTCTTTTTTTTTTTTTTTAATAGAGGAATGGTCTTCTTCCCCTCCCCTCTTTTCCTTTTTTATAGAGGAATGGTCTTCTTCCCCTCCCCGCTTTTCCTTTTTATAGAGGAATGGTCTTCTTCCCCTCCCCTCTTTTCCTTTTTTATAGAGGAATGGTCTTCTTCCCCTCCCCTCTTTTCCGTTTTTATAGAGGAATGGTCTTCTTTGCCTCCCTCCCCTCTTTTCCTTTCTTTAGGAGGAATGGTCTTCTCCCCTCCCCTCTTTTCCTTTCTTTATGGAGGAATGCCTTCTTCCCCTCCCTCTTTTCCTTTCTTTATGGGGGAATGGTCTTCTGCCCCTCCCCTCTTTTCCTTTTTATAGAGAGGATGGTCTCGGCTTCCCCTCCCCTCTTTTCCTTTCTTATGGAGGATGGCCTTCTTCCTCCCCTCCCCTCGTTTGTCTTTTTTTTTTTTTAGAGGAAGGGTCTTCTTCCCCTCCCCTCCCTTCTTTTCCTTTTTTTTTTTTTATAGAGGAATGGTCTCTTCTTCCCCTCCCCTCTTTTTTTTTTTATAGAAGAGGATGGCCTTCTCTTCCCCTCCCCTCTTTTCCTTTCTTTATAGAGGAGAATGGTCTTCTTCCCCTCCCCTCTTTTTCCTTTCTTTAGGGAGGAATGGTCTTCTTCCCCTCCCCTCTTTTCCTTTCTTTAGGAGGAATGGTCCTTCTTTCCCTCCCCTCTTTTCCTTTTTTTATGGAGGAATGGTCTTCTTCCCCTCCCCTCTTTTCCTTTCTTGTAGGGAGGAATGGTCTTCTTCCCGCTCCCCTCTTTCCTTTCTTTATGGAGGAATGGTCTTTTCTTTCCCTCCCTTCTTTTCCTTTCTTTATGGAGGAATGGGCTTCTTCCCCTCCCCTCTTTTCTTTTTTTTTTATAGAGGAATGGGTCTTCTTCCCCTCCCCTCTTTTCCTTTCTTTTATGGAGGAATGGTCTTCTTCCCCTCTCCCCTCTTTTCCTTTCTTTATGGAGGAAGGGTCTTCTTCCCTCCCTCTTTTTCCTTTCTTTATGGAGGAATGGTCTTCTTCCCCCCCTCTTTTCTTTTCTTTTTTTATGGAGGAATGGTCTTCTTCCCCTCCCTTCTTTTCCTTTCTTTATGGAGGAATGGCTTCTTCCCCTCCCCTCTTTTCCTTTCTTTATGGAGGAATGGGTCTTCTTCCCCTCCCCTCTTTTCCTTTCTTTATGGAGGAATGGTCTTCTTCCCCCACCCTCTTTTCCTTTCGGTATAGAGGAATGGTCTTCCCCTCCCCGCTCTTTTCCTTTCTTTATGGAGGAATGGTCTTCTGTTGTTCCCTCCCTTCTTTTCCTTTCTTTATGGAGGAATGGTCTTCTTCCCCCTCCCCTCTTTTCCTTTCTTTATGGAGGAAATGGTCTTCTTTTCCCCTATAGCCTTCTTCGTTTTCCTTTCTTTATGGAGAAAATGGTCTTCTTCCCCTCCCTTCTTTTCCTTCTTTATGGAGGAATGGTCTTCTTTCCCCTCCCCTCTTTTCCTTTCTTTATGGAGGAATGGGTCTCTTCCCCTCCCTCTTCTGTTCTTATGGAGGAAGGGTCTTCTTCCCCTCCCTTCTTTTCCTTTCTTTATGGAGGAAGTGGTCTTCTTTCCCTCCCCTCTTTTCCTTTTCCTTTCTTTATGGAGGAATGGTCTTTTTCCCTCCCCTCTTTGCCCTTTCTTTATGGAGGAATGGTCTTCTTTCCCTCCCCTCTTTTTCTTTCTTTATGGGGAGGAATGGTCTTCTTTCCCTCCCCTCTTTTCCTTTCTTTATGGGGGAATGGTCTTCTTCCCCTCCCCTTCTTTCCTTTTTATAGAGGAATGGGTCTGCTCTTCCCCTCCCCTCTTTTCCTTTCTTTATGGGAGGAATGGTCTTCTTCCCCTCCCCTTCTTTTCCTTTCTTTATGGAGGAATGGTCCTTCTTTTCCCTCCCCTCTTTTCCTTTCTTTATGGAGAGAATGGTCTTCTTTCCCTCCCCTGTTTTTTCCTTTCTTTATGGAGGAATGGTCCTTCTTTCCCTCCCTCTTTTCCTTTCTTTATGGAGGAATGGTCTTCTTTCCCCCCTCTTTTTCCTTTCTTATGGAGGAATGGTCTTCTTTCCCCTCCCCTCCCCTCTTTTCCTTTCTTTATGGAGGAAGGTCTTCTTCCTTCCCCTCCCCTCTTTTCCTTTCTTTATGGAGGATGGTCTTCTTTCCCCTCCCCTCTTTTCCTTTCTTTATGGGAGTGGTGTCTTCTTCCCCTCCCCTCTTTTCCCTTTTTTTTTTATGGAGGAATGGTCTTCTTCCCCCTCCCCTCTTTTCCTTTTTTTTTTTTATGGAGGAATGGTCTTCTTCCCCTCCCCTCTTTCCTTTCTTTATGGAGGAATGGTCTTGCTTCCCCTCCCCTCTTTTATTTTCTTTATAGAGGAATGGTCTTCTCCCCCCCTCCCCTCTTTCCTTTTTTTATGGAGGAAATGGCCTTCTTTCCTCCCCCTCTAGTGGTGTCATTTTTGGTGGTGTTGTTGTTGTTGTTTTGTTGTTGTTCTTATGAATCATACTAACTTTTCCGCAGGAAGTTTTTGAAGAGTTCCAATGTGGAATCAGCCAGCACTTTTTCCACATCGATGATCAGGTTGGGATCTGCCACCGACAACCTCGTTAGAGCAGGCCCGCGCCCATGTCTGCGACCTGTCAATCAACAGTAGTGCTGCATCATTGTCTTCCATTTTATAATGTACACAGCATGACATTACTTTTATTTATTGCATTTCAACTAGCCAAATCAGTCAAATCGTGACTGATCGATTTGAATTATAAAACCACGTCACAGGAAACTAAATCACACTCATTTCACACAAAATTACGCAGTTTACATCAAACTACGTTTTCACTACAAGATGACTGGGGGTGCCGTTTTACAGTGTCGCTCTACACCTCAGGACTGTGTTATAACAAAACGTTGGTGTCAATGGCCCCCCGCCCCCCCCCCCCCCCCCCTCCCCACCCCACCCCTACCCCCTCCTCCTTGGGAAAAAAAAGCCGTGAGTTGTTTCAATAAATGTGTAATCCCATCTCGTGGCACAAATATTTTTCCCCTTTTCCCTCTCTTCTCTGCTTCTGCTGGTTACCTTTATCCTTATTTCCTGCCTGGCATGGGTCTTTTCTGCTTTTGTGGCGCGTTCTTTGAGGCCTGTCTTTGTTCCGCAAAGTCTTATAAATTTCCTTTCTTTCCAGCCTACAGCAATCTAAATAATATTAGCGAACCCGCCAAGCGAAACGTGGACAAACGAGTCACAAGACAAAACACGACGCGTTTTCGACGAACCTCTTAGGCCTTCTTCAGGCAGGATACAAACAATAGGACAACGAAAATGAACGAGTTTGTCACTTAGCTCTGATCTCTTCAGCGCAAGGTAGGCGCTGAATGAAAACGAGGCTGTTAGAAAGGACGAACACTGTGTGAGTCAAGGTAGAAATGATGATAATTATATAACTGATAGGAATACTAAGAAAGGTCAAAATATTGAAAAAAGAAATGAAGACAGGACTACCAGCACCTTGGGCGATAATAAGGCAATAGCAGTTGTAGTATGGGAGAAAGGAGAGTGGGTTAGAGGATTCGTAAACACGCATGATGGCCGTGGCAACAATCTTAGTGGCGATAGGGGTCATTGTAGTGGTGGTTAAGATCAATACTACCAATAGTTTTTACTGATGATACTGCTAACAACTAACAATAGTATTACTGATGATACTGCTAACAACTGACTGACATAGTTTTAACTGATGATACTGATAACATCTGACAATAGTATTGCTGATGATACTGCTAACAACTGACAATAGTACTGCTGATGACACTGCTACCAACTGACATTAGTATTAATGATGATACTGCTACCAACTAACAACAGTATTATTGATGACGCTGCCCAACGAAACTGATGACCCGAACAGTATTTGATGACGCTGCCAACAACTAGCGAACAGTATGATGATGGACGCTGCAGTTATGGCTGATGACGTGCTGCAACAACTAACGACAGTATTTGCTGATGACGCTGCCAACAACTAACGACAGTAGTGCTGATTGCTGCCAACAACTACGACAGTTGCTGATGACGCTGCCAACAACTAGCGACAGTATTGCTGATGACGCGCTGCCCAACAACTAGCGACAGTATTGCTGATGACGCTGCCAACAACTAGCGACAGTATTGCTGATGACGCTGCCAACAACTAGCGACCGTATTGCTGATGACGACTGCCAACAACTAGCGACAGTATTGCTGATGACGCTGCCAACACTAACGACAGTAACTGCTGATGATGGACGCTGCCAACAACTAACGACAGTATTGCTGATGACGCTGCCAACAACTAGCGACAGTATTGCTGATGACGCTGCCAACAACTAACGACAGTATTCCCTGATGACTGCTGCCAACAACTAACGACAGTAATTGCTGATGACGCTGCCAACAACTAACGACAGTATTGCTTGATGACGCTGCCAACAACTAACGACAGCATTGCTGATGACGCTGCCAACAACTAACGACAGTATTGCTGATGACGCTGCCAAACAACTACACAGTATTGCTGATGACGCTGCCAACAACTAACGACAGCATGGCTGATGACGCTGCCAACAACTAACGACAGCATGGCTGATGACCGCTGCTTAACACTAACAATAGCATTGCTGATGACGCTGCTAACAACTAACATAGTATTGCTGATGACACTGCTAACACTATAACAATAGTATTGCTGATGATACTGCTAACAACTAACAATAGTATTGCCTGATGACACTGCTAACAACTAACAAAGTAATTATACTGATGACCTGCTATCAACTAGTGTGAAGTAAAGCTAATGAAAGCACGATACAGAAGTATACTTAGAAAATTACATTTTGATATAATCATAATAAATAGATTCAAGAAGAAAAAAAAAAAAAACATAAATTGTAAAGAAAAAAAAAATATGGGGGGATAATAATGATAATAATAAATAAAATAATAATAAATAAATAAATAAATAATAAATAATTAAAAAAATAATAAGATGAGAGTATAATTAAAATGAAACAATCATAAAAAATCAAAAACTTTAATAATAGTAATGATACTAAGGTATTTAATACTAGTACTAAATGGATTAGACACACACAACAGAAGCAACAACAACAACATCACCACAACAACCAAGGGCAGGGAGGAAGAGCGGAGGACAGGAAGAACAGAAAAAGAGATTGAGGGTATAAATCAAGGGAAAAGATGGAATCTAATAGGTAATATATTAATGATTTATAATGATATTAACTAGTTTTCCCCCCCCACCCTTAAGAACGTGGGATTGTAAACCATACAGTAAAGATAGTGATGCTATAGGAGGCTGGAAAAATGGTAATTTTTTTTTTTTTTTTTTTTGGGCTGACCGCAACCTCTGCGCCACCTCAGAGGCACGTGCAACCATGCTTCATTTCGCACTATCCGCAGACACATTCGGGTCCACCCGTCCACCAGCCCCACAGTCCCTAGGTCGGTCCCCCGCCGCAGCCCGCGGCACCGGCAATCCATATGCAGCATTCAATGTCAAGAATTCGTCAAGGGGGCATCCCTACCGGCGGAGACACTGCACTGCTGCCGAGTCACTTCGTCCGGTGAGTGTTAAATGGCGCCTGTTCTGATCCAACATACGCAGGACACCCACCTACTAAGCCCCCTACTGACGGACAATAATTGCTTGGTCGCGGAGCCCGGCGTGAGTGAGCTCTCCCTCCGGAGGGTGCCACCACGTCCGTCCAACGACAGCCCCTATAGACCCGCCGATACCGGTGGACCCCGACGGAACCAAACCAAAGGCCACAGACGTGTGGAGAGGACATCGAAACTGAGGTCACCATGGAGAGCAGGGCATGAAGGGCCACAGAATTTGAGACTTTTTTTTAATGCTGATCGATGAGAATGAGGATGATTAGAAGATGATGCTATACGGATTTCCATTTCGGTCTGAGACTACATGACAGGGCTGTACTCTACGCTTTCCTTTCATAATATATCCCGGCGTCAACCAGACCCGAGAGATACAGCACACCTGCAGTGTTGGTCAGGAAATTTGAGCAACACTCTCAGAAACGCATCCATTAAGTGGGATGAAACTTGACTGGTGTCCCAGTCTCCCCAACTGAGTCCGCAGCAAACTCAATCCTCGTAGACTGGAGCCATGCGCCAGGTCAGGGGCAGAAAACCCAACATGACCTCTGATTGGATTTGAACCCACGACCTCCCAGCCGGGAATCAGCGACGCTAACCACTGGCTGGTTGAAAAATGGTAAAACTTGATGTCAGGAAATATGGTAAAGAATAGTTAGTATATTATTGTAGTTATGCATAGAAAACTTAGTAATAGTTATGAAGGTGTAGCAAAAGGTATGACTGATTAAATAAGTCAATAAAATGAAATGAAGAACACAAGTAAATAGTGTGCGGTGTGTGTGTGTGTGGTGTGTGTGTGTGTGTGTGGTGTGTTGTTGTGTGGCTGTGTGTGTGTGTGTGGTTTGTGTTTCCGCATAGTTACAAAACATCTTCACAACAATGCAACACAAAAAGAGGGAAGATTGGAACAAAGGCTCTTTGTAAAGGAAATAGGTAGGTGAAATTAAAAGAAAAAACCAGATAAAGAAAAATGGAGTGGACCAGTAATCTGAAATAAACAAGAGATCGATGTGAGAAGAAAAGACAGAGTGTAGTGAGAAGGGAACATGAAGATCAACTATGTAATTTATGTTTAGATAAATAGTGGAAGATATGGTATCTGTTGGGAGGTTGTTGAGGATTGTATATGGGCTGAAACTGCGGTGGTGATATAGTCCATGTTACTATTATGGTGGAGATGCTAATGAGGGGTGGATGGAAGAACGGTAACGGGTTTACATACTGTATTGGGTAGGGGAGGGGCAGACCATAGTCACAAACTATACACAACTCTCTACTCTCCTCTCCTACTCTGGGCCACTACGTCTCTTCTCTCACCTCCTCACCAACCTTCTCGCCTCGTGCCGTCATCCCATCCTCATCTCTCCGTCTCCTCTCCCATCCACTTCCAGTCTCCTCGATCCTCGTCCCTCCCCTCACAGCGCTCCTCCTCTACTCATCTCTCTCCCCATCGCCTCTCCTCTCTCACGCTCCTCTCTCGCTCCATCTCTCTCGTAATAAGTTATCGGATCATATGTAGTACTCTTATTGTAAAATTCTATAGTTTACTGCCTGGCCTGGGGCTATAGTGCAAATATGATCTAAAATATTATAAGTATATGAAACAACAATTTGTTTTTTATAATGATGATCATAATACACAATGACATCAGTACTGTTGTAACGAATGTCTGGATGTGATGATGATAACAGTAAATGGAAATCAGCGGGATATAGTCGGATCCCGTTAACTGATGGTAATAAGTTAATACTGGTACCGGATTATTAGTGGAACGGCGCTAGAATGCTCAATGAGAGAGCAGACAGAACTGTTGCATGGTGATGATGATGATAGCATAACAACCAGCCAAAACAACATGCGTTCGGAAAGGATGGAAACGACCAACGATAAAGGCGTCTGCAGTTCTGTTTTAGTGTGTGTGTTGTGTGTTTGTGTGGTGTGAGTGTGTGTGTGTGTGTGTGTGTGGTGTTCCATTTGTTATGTCCAGCTTAACTCACTGCACGCCCCCCCCACCCCCCTGCACGCCCGTCCGCCCCTTCCCCCCTCACAACTCTCCCGCTCATCCCCACCAACCGCCCTCACTCCACCACCACCTGTTTACTTTATCGTTCCAGGTGGGGAGTCACGTAGAATTGAATGTCTGCAAATGGACGACGTACTCTGAGAGTGTAGAAATATAGGGCACGGTGTACTGTAACTGTACTTATGTGCTGAGATAAAGCGTGGGAGGGATGGTAGGATTGGTGTGTGTAGTTGAGGATTTTGCAGGGCTGGAGCTGACGAGGTGGGGCGAGTGGTACCTACTTACTTTTGGATTTGATGCCACTGGAGATGGGAGGGGTGCCCAGTTTGGCACACAAGATTCGATGCCTGGCATAAGGCGTTCCCAGTTTTCACCTCGTTGATATTGCCAAAGTGCCGGCGACTCTTTGACATGGTTCGAATGTTGTTTAGTGACGTGCGTGTTGACGTGTACAGGCGACTGGTTTGGGCCGTTATGGTGGCGGATTGTCGGCCAAGTGTTTCAGAGAGGGGCGCCGCAAGTGTGCGAGATGTTCAGCCTAGCCAAAGATGTTACCCCACACAGCTTGGCAGCGGATGACGTACCCAATGTTGTGGCTGCTCTGTCAGGAGAAAGTGGTGTTTGAAGGTGAGAGGTGAGGTGAATGAGCCATTGGGGTCCCTGTAGGTTGGTGTCCATGGGTTTGCGTGAGAGAGCAGATTTTTGCAGTTGGGTTTTGGAGAGCAGGGAAACAAATACACTGGTGGCCTTAAGCCCCCCCCTTCATTAGGTGTGGAGATTTTGCTCAGTTTAGAGCGCAACCAGTAGTTTTTTTGAGGGTTTGTCACTTTTGAAAGTGATGCATATGGTTTGGTCCTCATAAGGGACGGTTTATGATTTTTCTACTATGTGCCAGTTAGACTTCAGTGATCCTGCAGATGGGCAGAAGTGTGCGGATGGAAAAGAAGACAGGCAGTGGGTCTGGTATGTGTCTTTGGGGGGTTGTTTGTAGGTTTAGTCTCTCCAAATTGGATGTTTCTCATCGATCTTAGAGCTGCAGTGCGGCTCATAGCATCATTGATGATGGCACTGGGGGTACCCCTGGTTGGTGAAAAAATCAGATATTTTGGCTGTTTATAAACTGAAATCCTTCTTCACTACAAGCAAGAGTCTTCATAGGCGAGGAAAGGAATCAGGCAGAATATGGAATGGTGTCTTTTAGTGGATTGGTGGTGGGAAGATGTGTAGTCGTCCTGAGAGGCGGCATCAGTGGATTTATCGATGACTGAGGCTTTAAATAAGCAGTCCCTTGTTTAAGGCAATAGTGGTGTCCGGGAAATATTGACTGTGAAATGGTGTAGGTCAAATTTGATGGATGGAAGAGATGGAAAGGTGATGGCAAGACTGTTGCCACACAACCATGCGTGTTTAAGAAAGAAATCCTCTTACCCAACTACCCACCCACTACCTCTATTCTTCCCATACACAACTGCTATTGCCTTATTATCCGACCAAAGGGTGCTGGTAGATGTCCTGTCTTCAAGATATTATTTCAATATTTTGAACCTTATTATATATAAATTCACTTATACGAGTATAATAGGGTAATTGTCATCATTGTTCTAGCATTGACTAAAGAAAAAAAAAAACAAAAAAAAAAAAAAAAAGAAAGAGGAAAGGTTAAAGAAAGAAAACAACTAAGTTCAATACTCGTTCATTGTCCACATTGTCTTATTATTGTTTTGTGTCTTGGGTGCCTTAAGAAGACCTAAGAGGTCAACACGGCAGTCGTGTTTTAGACCTGTTGGCTCGTTTGGTTCACGTTTCTCTCTGGCGGTTCGCTAATCTAATATTACTTCAAATTTGTATCGATTTTTCGCCTGCATTCGTCTCCCTGTTGCAACTACGATGCTGATTAGCAATCTAGCTTTTCTGTCGGGATGCCGGTCATCTGTGACGCCCCGCGCCCAATTAGTTGAAAGACAGTCGGTTGTGCGTTTTTTAGTATGTCCCTACCGTAGTGCGTCCTATGTGGGCGAATCCAATCGTGGTACCGTTCGCATGGGTGTTGCGGTGATGGGGCACTTGCTTGTACTTATGGTGTTTTCGCTGTTGTCTTATTACTTCGTTATCTGAAGTGGAAAAAACTGCAATAGAGACGGCCCTGTAACTTCGCTTGGGATCCTGCCTGAAAAAGGGGTCTATAGTGTAGGCAGTTATGGTAAATGAGTTGTCGTTTGGTCTATTACGAACATGAGAATTTTTTCATGACAGGAGATATGTTTTCCCCTGCCCTGCTAACCTGCCACTGGATGCGTTGTATGGCGATTGGAACTAAAATCAAAACTGGAATTGGAAGTCGTCTTCACACATGAGTAAAAACAAAACAAAAAAACATGGCATCACCTGAGCATTTGTCATTGTGTGTATTTTTGTCCGTTGCCTTAGCTGCTCGCTCTCGCTATGCCTCTGTTGTTGTTGTCGTCGCGTCGTGGGAATACCGTGGGGTTGTTGTTGTTGTTGCTGTTGTGTTTGTCGTGCGGACGTCCATCGGCATCGCCGGTCGATCGTTGTTTGTTGTTGCTAAATTGGTTCGTCGTCTGTCTCGTGATCGGTATTGTTGTCGTTTGTTGTTGCTATTGTTTTGTCGCTGTTCGTCGGTGTTGTTATTGTTTTTTTTTTTGCATTTAGAGGCACTCCTGCCGACAAAACAAACAAACACAACAACTAAAAAAAAACGCCTAATAAATCGAATCGGGAAAAAAAAAAACATACTATTTCAACGTAAGAAGTAAGACATAGCGTTTTCCTTCGAGTGATATGCCCATAACAACAGATCTAGTCTTCCCTCAGGTCATTGTGAGATTTTTCTGCACACTTTTCATTTACAAGTGTTAAGTATAAAAACCTAAAAGGAGCGTCTTGTTTTGATCGAGCAAAAAGTAATCACCAATATGTACATTCTTTAAATGTCATCTTTGTGATTTTCTGTGCAGTAATATTCCGTGAAAAAGAACTGGTAAGACTGACTGAGATGTGCACAAATTTCATCAATAAGTACGAAAAGGTTTCATATACCCGTCGTCATATTCATACTAATTTTCTGTAGATTGCACACTGTTCCTAACTCCAGTGCTAGTTGTCATTTAGTTTTTTCTCATGTTTCTCTCATTCGCATATAATTGTTCTTTTAAACAGTTCGTGAAATTAGCCATTACCCACCCTCCGTGTGATAGTTATGAGATTTGCCCACTAAGGAATTTGGATGGCAGTACGCTTGTTTTTGGGGGGGGGGGGGGGGAAAAATTATTATCAACCGCTGATTCTGAGGTGGAATTGACAGTTAATGAGAAATATTACCCAGACTCTAAGACAGAGTTGACAGTTGAGAAATATTACCAGAGCCTCTGGCCAATATAAAGTTGAGCGGTGAGAAATATTACGCAGACTCTGCGAGATAGAGTTGACAATTAACGGAGAAAATTGTATGCGGACTCTGAGAGATACATTTGACAGTTAAAGTTAGAGAAATATGACGCCGAGCTCCTGTAGAGATAGAGTTGACAGTTACATGATGAAAATCATACCAGACTCTGAGAGATCGAGTTGGACAGTTGAGAAATAATTAAAAGAACTCTGTGCGTCGAGATAGAGTTGACAATTCATGTCTGATACATAATTACCGATTATAATACTGGAGAGACTGAGTTGACAGTAAAGAGGAAATATGACGTCGGCATTCGAGAGACAGAAGTGGACTGGTAATGAGAAATATGACCATAACTCTGAGAACAAGGTGACAGTTAACTGAGAAATGTAGCCAGCCACCCTGAGATGACAGAGTAGAACAGTGTACATTGAGTAAGTCTGAGCCAGACTCCGGGATATAGAAAGAGTACCAGTTATCAATCACTATTAACCAACACTCTGAGTATACAGTTGACAGTTATGATGAATCATGTACTCGCATACTCTGAGATACAGAGTAGACAGTTTAATGAGAAATATGACGCAGACCTCTGAGAGACACAATTGACACTAATGAGAAGTACAAGCGAACTCTGAGCATAGTGTTGACAGTTAATATGATATATAGTGCCAAACTCTGATATAGAGTTGGACAGTTAATGAGAAAATATGACTGGCTCTGGGAGATAGAGTTGATAGTCAAAAAAAAAAATATTACCAAACTCTGAGCTATAGTTGACAGTTAATGAGACCATTACGGGCGTTATACTGATAACGTTTTGTGTGGGCATGAGGTGTGTGTGTGTGTGTGTGTGTGTGTGTGTGTTGTGTGCTGTGTGGTTGTTGTATGTGTGTGGGTGTGTGTGAGAGTGTGTAATATATATTGTGTGTGTGTGTGTGTGTTGTGTGTGTGTGTGTGTGTGTGTGTGTTGTGTGGTCGTCCGGTTTAATGTCCTTCCACTATAGTGATCAGAACAGTTTATATGTGGGTGAATGAAGTATGCAAGTGATTCAGTGTATTAATATCCGATTAACGATAGAATCATGCTGGGAAATGAGGGGGGGAAATTTAAGGATTTCCCCCACACATACATTTTACATTATAACGATGTTTTGTTTTTCACAATGCGTTCACACGGTTCTAACATCTATGGATTAAGCTTTCATCTCCCCTAGACGAGATGACTGATGTTTTGAACAGTTCCCCAGTACCCCGATCACTAAATTTTAATACAAATTGTGATAATATTGAATGTCTGAGTTTCTCAGGGGAGTTCGTATCAATGTAGGGTTTAAACTTTTTCTCTTGACGTTGAATTTATAATGGAAAAACATTCATTCAAATCAAGGGAACTCTGTGTGGTATTGCGTAATTGACATTTTGAGTTGCTTTCGTGCAAGTTGATCTACACACATCGTTGGGTACTATACCACAATGAGAGGGGATCCAACAAAAGTGACGGTAATACCTTCTTGCATGGATAAAAGATGAATAATGTGATGAATTTCAAAATATCATATATCGAAGTCGGATTGAAGGACATGCTGTCTTAATCGAGTGGATTGCTGCTTTAGAATCAATACCTATTAGATTCGTGAACTTTTTTATTGGAAAATTTAGAATAAAATCTAATGATAATTAAGTATAGGCAAGTAATTCGGCACTGAATATCGATAAACGTTTACCAAGATAGAAGAGCTTTTCTACTTTGAGGCTAGGGATTATGAAGGGCTGCTCCGTGTTTATTTTCTAGCACTTGAGGCCATCTGTAAAAATTTTCAAATGATGATTGTACTTACGTTTCTAAATGAGTGTAAAACAGATGTTCTTAGATAATGTGTCACAATCCTTTTTTGAAACCTCTGGTATGAGAAAATTCAAAGGAGGTTTGGAAAATGTTCCCATTTTGGAATAAAGTGAATACGTACGGGGCCTTTGGGCTATGTTTATTTTTGTCTTATTTGGTAGCTCTATTAGAAGATCAGAGGAAATGAGTAAATAGACCTTGCTGACTGTGTGTTTTTGGCACGTTTTCCAAAAATCCTTCTCTGATTTTAAAACATGCTTCTTCTGAGCAAAAATTGTTTTGTGAAAGCTCTTTTAAGACCAAATTCGAAGTATAAGACTGTTCGAAGTTCTGAAAGGGCAGGATTACTCGCCTGCTTCCCGTTATACAGGTGCCCCTCAGTTAGATGTATTTTTGCGGAACCCAAAGGGGCCAATTTATATGCTTTAGGGGCAGTCATGCTCGAAGCTCATGTAAGTTGGTTTAAAGGTATATGAGGTGCATTAACAACACTTCCTTGAGCATTCAAGTTAAGTGCTAGATTCGGATAAGGAGCAGTGTAGGGCGAAAACGGTTAATGATTCTCGAATCCTGTCTCCCAATGATTGCTTTGCTTTGGCTAATTATTGTTTAGGAAATGTACGCTGTTTCTTCTTGCGGTTGTTTTAAATGCATTCAATGAAGTGTTTCCAGGTACTATTGAGCAGAAGAAGAAAGTGAATAGACAACCAAGCAAAATGGAAAAATAGACCGATATAGGTGGCGGAGTTTAAAAAAATCAGAAAGCCAGCCGAATGATCACCCAGTCGAGAAAGGGATGTACCTACAGTACTGGTTGAACCGATTTATTAAAGCATCATCATTTGTTCGTTTTCTGTATAGAAGAGAAGGGCCGTGGCGCTCGATTTAAGAAACATATTGATCATGATGGAATTCATGGTAATAATATTTCATTTATTAATTTAGTGATCTTGATGATGTCGGTTTTCATTGATGTCACTGGGTCCAAGAGAGACATATGTCATGCAGCAAATATGGAGCCACTTCAATATCATTAGATCTAGACTGGTTAAAGTCAAGATCAATACCTTAAAATATTAAATAATAGTTTGAGAGGATGATCAACATTAACTTGGGGTAAAACATATTTGTAAAGGTCTGTTGTTGGATAGATGTTTTCCTACTGGTTTGTATTGGAATGGGTGGCCACTATTGGGTGATAAATCGTGACCACGGAATTACTGTAGGCATGTGCCTGAGGATGATTCCAATATGTTTTAATTAATACATTCTGTACACCAAAAACATTAGTCCCGTAAAATTGACATAGTGGTGGTGTGGGTGCTAATGCGCGCGTCGCGCCGCGCGCGCGCGCGTGTGTTGTGTGTGGTGTGTGTGTGTGTGTTTGGGTGTGGGTGTGGTGTGCGTGAACAGGGGAAAGTGGTTTTGCGTGTGGTGTGTGATGTTTGAGTGAGGGAGAGTGAGTGGAGTGGTATGTGTGTGTGATTTAAAGGTAGGAGAGGTAGAGAGAGAGAGAGAGAGAGAGAGAGAGAGGACTTGAGAAGACAGACAGACAGACAGACATCCAGACAGTACTACACAACAAATTACCCGCCAGTACACGGCAGACAGTTACAGAATGGGCAGAGACAGATTTTCACAGACTAATATTCGGGAGCAGTTTTTTGTAATGTTTGGCGATTTCGGAACCGCACAAATGCTATAGAAAATCTGACGGCATCCTAGGTAGTGGATATTTAAATATCTGAGGGTGGGCGGGTGGCAACTCAATTATCCCCCACCCCCAATACGCCCCCTAACCGCGTCTCCTTGTTACTTTTGTATGTAAAAGTATATGGGTGCTGGGCGCTTCTGATGTGTTGTAATGATGAGAAGGAGGGGGAGCGGGGGCGGGACATAGGCACGTGCATGCAGGTGGGGTAATTCTCTCTCTATCTTTGTGTCTAGCTTCTTTTGGTGCGTTGATTTTGATAGGAATAGCGCGACGTTTAAAACAAATTGTCCGTTTAAACGCCTCTGTATTTCCTTTCAAGTTTATATATAGTCATCACGTTGGACCTGGCAACACTTACATGAGAAGAAAAGTGTGCCGCCGCTAGGTAACCGACCCGCTCATGCCAGTCATAAAGAGAGTCCCTCCTCTAGGCGCCCTAGGGTATAATCCTGCTCGCCAAGTCATCCGAACAAGAATAAACAGGGAGTCAATGGGGTTGCTCTCAAGAAGAGCGGGGGAGGGATGCAGTAGACGGTCCCCATTACATCAGGGACCGGAGCGAGTAGGCACTACACACCAAGACATGGGCAGGGGGGGCAGTTAGTCCTTAGGCTCCCCAGTAGGAACATCAGGGCGAGGAGCCAGTAGTCTCTGCCCATAGGCATCATGTGGGATGGGGCAGTTACGCTCCCCCGATACATCAGAGGGAGGGGCGTAGTAGGGCTGCCGCCCAAACCTCAGAGGGGAGGGCATATGATGGGCTCCTCGGCCAAACATCAGAGGGAGGGTGGGCAAGTAGGCTCGCTTCTGGTTCAAGACGTCATGGTAGGAGCAGTAGGCTTCCCCAAGACATCGGTGTGAGGGCAGCTAGGCTCCCCCAATCGCACAAGTTCGTTCCCCCTGTAATCGACTTGCCAGGCCACAGAAGGAGTATGCCCCGGTCTCCGCACTGATCTCCTGGCCCAGCAGAAAAGGCAGGCAACATCAAAGGTTGGTAGAAGAAGTGGTAGAAGTAAGTGTAGGGGAAGGGTAGGAGAAGGATATAAGAGGTAGATGAATGGTAGGAGTAATGGTAGAGAAAGGGTGGTTCATGAGAGAAAGGGTAGCAGAGGGTATGGATAAAAAAAAGAATTTTTAGGGAAGTGGTAGGTGGGGTGGGTGTTCATATGTCGGTACAGTTACTATTTTTACAAAAATGGCTAAGTCCGCTTTCATTCAAGGGCAAAGGGTTGAACAGAATAAAAATGCGAACTGTTTCAAGACCCGTGTGTGTGTGTTTGGGCGGGCGCGGCCGCTGCGGCGCGCGCGCGTGTGTGTGTGTGTGTGTGTGGGGATGGCGTTAGTATACTGTGAAAAAGAGAAAAGAGAATATTAACGCACAGGTTTTTATAGATTTTGCTTTGTTTCTTGCTAGTTCATCGCTGCTTTGTTTTGGTGTGTTGTCGGTTTTATTTAGTTTATTTTGGGAGGTTGGTTTGATTTTTTTTTCTTAGCTTTCGATCTTTCCCCCGCTATTAATCCAAAATGCGCCCAATGTTGTATTCACACATTTAGGACGAGATGAGGGCCAAACATAGAGACGGTAATTCTATTCTTTCCCTTTCTTCCTGCCTTCCACACTTTACCTACGCGTATAAATTTGGCATCCTGTGAACCCTATCACACACACACCCAGCACCTACAACACACAGCCACACAACTATGC
>JADBJO010012444.1:0-5000 GCA_016801955.1 Conus betulinus
AAAGGAGTAATGGAGCGGTTAAATAGAGTGGTAAATGAAAAGAGAGAGAGAGAGAGAGAGAGAGAGGAGAGAGAGAGAGAGAGGAGAGAGAGGGAGAGAGTTGACGAGAGAAGAGAGAGAGAGAGAGAGAAATTTAACACTGCGGCATTTTATTGCTTTAATCAGGAAAAAGTATTTGACAAAGAAGTAACAACTCTACGATTTTTTCGGCGCCGTAAGACAAACGTGCGAACAACCTGTGTTTAAACATTTTGATTAAAAAGTGAAAATGGAAACGGAGCGGAATTAATTTTCAGCATAACTGCACTCTCTTATACTGTCACGAGCATAACCAAAATAAACATGCACATCTTGTGAAATGTTTTTTATAAATTTCTCCCCAAAACCACTCCTTCATTCAAGATTTTTGTTGTTGTGTGTTTCTAAACAATGCACTTGACATTAAGCTTTGTTACTGGCTTATTAGTGCGTGTCTCTTTGACCAATTTTATGTGCTTTAGGAATAAACCCGTGCCACTGATTTATGACGGTTTTGTCATCAGATATTCAAGTAGTAAAAGCATCGTGTGATGGTTGTAGTAGTGGAGAGAGAGAGAGAGAGAGAGAGAGAGAGAGAGAGAGAGAGAGAGAAGAGGAGAGGAGAGAGAGAGGCAGCAGACAGACAGACAGACAGACAGAGAGAAAGAATGACTGAGACAAACAGAGAGAGAGAGAGAGAGGAGAGAGAGAGAGAGAGACAGAGACAGAGACAGAGAGAGAGAGAGACACAGAGAGAGAGAGACAGAAAGAGACAGAGAGAGAGAGAGACAGACAGAGAAAGAATGATTGAGATAGACAAACAGACAAGGCAGAGAGAGAGAGAGAGATGAGAGAGAGAGATAGAGAGAGAGAGAGAGCGAGAGAGAGAGAGAGGAGAGAGAGGGAGAGGAGAGAGAGAGAGAGAGATAAACAGGTAGATGGATGAATGGATACACACATTCACAAACACACACATGTATATATATATATATATATATATATATATATATATATATATATAAAGAATAGTACTAAAACGCCTAATATATATATATATATATATATATATAGACATATATATATATATATATATATATAGAGAGAGAGAGAGAGAGAGAGAGAGAAAGAGAGAGAGACGCTGTACATAAACAATAAAAGGCGAACAACAAACTTGATGATGCGGACACGAAACAGGACCCTGAATGTTGTGTGTTTTTCAAATACATGGTCACATGGAAACCAAATCAGCTGGTCGCAGAAGATGAATTTCACGTCGAAAGTGCTTTTAATGATTAAACATCTCAGTTTCATACAAAGTATTGATCTGTCCGGTCTATGATGGGTGTTTAGGATCACTTTTAGAACACTAATCGCTCTCACTTGTAAATCCAACGCAGTTCTATCTCAGGACTCCATTTTTCTTTAGTTACAGTTTCAGTTTAATCAAGGTGTCACTGCGTGCGGACTAGTCCATATACACCAAACCACATCCACTAGTTTTGAGACCACACTGCTCATGATTTATAGCTGATGGATAAATGACTTAATGATGTGAGAATTTACGAAGAGGCTCTCGTGGCTGCGACTTAGCAGACGTCTTAGCAATTAGCCCAACGCGCTGGTCAGACCTTGAGTAACCTACCTGACATTGGCTGTGCCATCCGTATCATTGTATGTGTGTGTAGCGAGTGTCTGAAACCGTTTCACATATGTTGCGAGCGTTCTCATATGTAGAACAAACCCTGCTGCCACTCAAAACTGGGTGTCCGAGCTGTCATACATTTGCCAGTGTGATCTCCCCCTTTCAGCGTTGATCGATTGCCGTGGAAACTTCAGGAGAAGAAGAAGAAACGCAGATGACACAAGCTTTTCGTTCCTGCTTATCCTCAGCGGTACCGGAAACCGTGCACTGGATTACCGCCCCTCTCTGTCTGGTTCATGTCTTTACGTTTAATTCTCTGGTGGCATTCTTCTCGGGTTTACATCATTGTTGCGTTGTTCTCTGCTGGCATTCGTTTGCTGGTTTAGATCTTTGAGCTTTGTTCGCTGCCAGCGCTAGTATTCTGGTTTATATCCTTGTGCTTTGATCTTTGCTGGCATTGTTTTTTTTGTTTATATCTGTATGTTTTGCTTTCTGCTGGGCATTCGTTTTCTGGTTTACCTCTTTGTGTTTTGTTCTGTGCTGGCATTCGTTTTCTGATCTATACATTTGTTTATTTTTTCTCTGCTGACATTCTTTTCTGGTTATATCCTTGTATTTTTTTTTTTTTGCAAGCATTCGTTTTCGGTTTTTATCTTTGCATTTTTTTCTATACTGGCATTCTTTTCGGGTAAATATCTTGGATTTTGTTTTCTGCTAGCATTCGTTTTTTTGTATGTATATATTGTTTTTTGTTCTCTACTGGCATTTTTTTCTGATTTATATTTTTGTACTTTATTTTCTGCTTTTTTTGGTTTATATCTGTATGTTTTTTTTTCTTTGTCAGATTTCTGATTATATTCTTGTGTTTTGTTTCCTACCAGCATTCGTTAACTGTTTACACTCTGTGCTTTCTTCTCTGTTAGCATTCTTTTCTAGTTTGTATCTCTGGTTTTAGTCAGCTTGCATTTTTGTCGTTGTTTATGTTTTAGTGTTTAATCCTCAGCCCGATATTTTTTGTTTAGTTTCCTGGATTATACCCTTGTGTTTAAATCTCTACTCGCATTTATTTTCTGGTTTATATCAATGTGTTTAAATCTCTACTGACATTTTCATTTTCTGGTTTATATCGTTGTGTTTAAAATCTCAGCGGTATTCGTTTTTCTGGTTCATAACCTTGTGTTCAAATTCCATTGGCATTCGTTTTGTAGTTTAGGCCCAAGATCTCTACTAGTGGTCATTTTCTAGTTGATAATTTTGTGTTCAAATCTCTACTGACATTTTTCTTTCTGGTTTATGTTTTTTGTCTTAAAATCTCCACTGGCATTCATTTTCTGGTTTATATCTGTGTGTTCAAATCTCTGATGACATTTCTTTTCAGGTTTGTATCTTTGTATTTTAAAACTGTACGGGCGTTCGTCTCTTCCCTTACATCTTTGAATATTTGGTTTACATCCTTGAATTTTTGGATGATATCTCTACGGGCATTCGTTTTCTTCGTTGTGTTGAAATCTATTTTCAATGAGCCTTGTCTTGTACTTAGTTTGGAGAGAGAGAGAGAGAGAGAGAGGAGAGAGAGAGAGAGAGGAGAGAGAGAGAGAGAGAGAGACAGAGACAGAGAGAGAGAGAGAGAGGAGAGGGAGAGGAGAGAGAGAGAGAGAGAGAGAGAGAGAGAAGGAGAGGGAAAGAGAGATAGGGAGAGAAGAAAGAAAGATAGATAGGGAGAGAGGAAAGATAGATAGATAGAGAGATAGAGAGATAGATAGGAGAGAGAGAGGAGAGAGAGAGAGAGAGAGAGAGAGAGAGAGAGAGAAAGAGACGCATGTGTGTGTGTGTGTGTGTGTGTGTGTGTGTGTGTGTGTGTGGTGTGTGTGTGTGTGTGTGTTTGTGTGTGTGCGCGTGTGTGTGTGTGTGTGTGTGTGTGTGTGTGTCTGTGTGTGCGTGTGCGAGCGTGTGTGTGTGTGTGTGTGTGTGTGTGTGTGTGTGTGTGTGTGTGTGTGTGTGTGCGTGCGTGCGCGCGTGCGCGCGCGAGCGCAAGCGTTCGCGCGCAAGAAAGTAATCTTTTTACCTTTCATCCTATGCGTAGTACTGGGCCTGCCTCATTATGGTCTCATTGTTCTTTACTGTTTCTACCGCTCTGCACTCCACTGGGTGCCCCCGGTATGCACTTTCATTACGCCTGTATTCCACGGCTCCCTAAGGCACCAGCCCTGGAGGCGCGCAGAATCACCAGAGTCAACGAACGTGCAGATAGGCATGCTGACGCGCCACTGCTGAGGTCAACACTGAAGATGGTATTGAACAGGTGCAGTGAGTGGACGATGTGGGGATGTTTCTCCATTCTTTATAAATTCAGTAATTTTTTTTGTTGTTGTTTGGTCTGATAGTGAGCTTCAGATTTGTTTGGACAACTTCAGGTTTTTTTGCATGTTTAGACAAAAAAAAAAACCCGTTTTTCTTTGTCATCCATAGCTATGGCTATTGTATATGTGTGAAAATCTCCGCGTATTGCCTTCTTTCTGCGCATATGTAAACTCTTATATTACCTGATTAAAATGTGTGGAGAAAGAAACAACAACTAATAACAGTGTTCTTGAAGATCTCCCCCTCATCCCCCCCCCCCCCCCCCCCCCCCCCCCCCCCCCCCCCCCCCCCCCCCCAAACAAAACCAAAAAACTTCAGGTTTGAGTGTGTTTAATTCTTCCTGTCCCGGTCACACAAGATGGATCAGTATGTTGGTAATGGGACGACGTTGTCCGGAATCATCACCCTTGGACATGCTCAGTTTTTGTTGTTGCCCCCTAAAGATGTCTGTGGTCAGAGGGTGAGAGAGAGGACTCTGCAGCCAGTGGCCACAAAGCACCAAGCTTTTTCTGCATGGCTACAGCGTCTGACCCCCATCCTGTCCTTCCTTCTGAGAATACCTCCCACCCCTCCCCCTTACGCCCTTCCTCTCCCTACTCTCTACACAAAGCAGAACACGTGCATACACACACACACACACACACACACACACACACACACACGCGCGCGCGCGCGCGCACACACACACACGCACACACACATACACACACATACCCACACACACACACGCACACACACACATACACACGCATACCACACACACACACACACACACACACACACACACACACACACACACACACACACACACACACACAAAGGCGCATACACACACACACACACACACACACACACACACACACACACACACACACACACACACACACACTAACACACACACGAAAACACACACACACACACACACACACACACACACACACACACACACACACACACACACACATACACACACACACAC
>JADBJO010012444.1:7500-10000 GCA_016801955.1 Conus betulinus
TCTCTCTCTCTCATTCTCCTCTCCGTCTGTCTGTCTGTCTGTCTATCTGTCTGTCTGTCTGTCTGTCTGTCTCTCAAACACATCCTATCATGTTATATACAACAGGTCTGCCAAGTAACGCCATCTGGTACCGATCATCCCGGAACGTCGGCGTCACGGCGAAACTGGGCTTTGTCAGGGAAGACAGTGCTGGTGGTGGGGGGTGGGGGGTGGGGTGGGGGTGGGGGTGGGGGTGGTTGTGTGAGTGTGTACAGAGAGATGAGGACAGAGCAAGGACATGGTGATGAATGTGTACAGAGTTGAGGACAATAGGACGTATCTGTACTTGTGCGTGTACAGAGAAGCAGTGCAAAGTGCGTGGTAATTGAGTGTGTACAGAGTTGAGGACAGTTCAAGGACATGGTACGTGAGTGTGTACAGAGTTGAGGACTGTTCAAGGACATGGTAAGTGAGTGTGAACAGAGTTGAGGACAGTTCAAGGACATGGTAATTGAGTGTGTACAGAGTTGAGGACAGTTCAAGGACATGGGTACGTGAGTGTGAACAGAGTTGAGGACAGTTCAAGGACATGGTAAGTGAGTGTGTACAGAGTTGAGGACAGTTCAAGGACATGGTAAGTGAGTGTGTACGTAGTTAAGGACAGTACAAGGACATGTTGAGTGTGTACAGAGTTGAGGACAGTACAAGGACATGGCAATTGAGTGTGTACGTAGTTAAGGACAGTACAAGGATATGTTGAGTGTGTACAGAGTTGAGGACAGTACAAGGACATGGCAATTGAGTGTGTACGTAGTTAAGGACAGTACAGGAACATGTTGAGTGTGTACAGAGTTGAGGACAGTACAAGGACATGGCAATTGAGTGTGTACAGAGTTGAGGACAGTACAAGGACATGGCAATTGAGTGTGTACAGAGTTGAGGACAGTACAAGGACATGGCAATTGAGTGTGTACGTAGTTAAGGACAGTACAGGAACATGTTGAGTGTGTACAGAGTTGAGGACAGTACAAGGACATGGCAATTGAGTGTGTACAGAGTTGAGGACAAGAGGACAAAATAGTTGTACACTTTCAGTTTCAATTTCGGTTTCATCAAGGGGGTGTCACTGCGTGTGGACTAGTCCATATACGCTAAACCGCATCCGCCAAGTTTTGAGACCACACTGCGCATGATTCAAAGCCGATGGATAAATAAATCAATGACTAAGATGAGAGAATTCAAGAAGAGGGTCTCCTGGCTACGACTTACCAGATGTCTGACCTATGCATTAGCCCAACGTGCTGGTCAGACCTTGAGTGCCTACGCAACACTAGCTGTGCCATTATCATCATTATATATATATATATATATATGTGTGTGTGTGTGTGTGTGTGTGTGTGTGTGTGTGTGTGTGGTGTGTGTGTGTGTGTGTACACGTTTGTGTTTGGATATACCGGCACGGGCCCTTGCGTGTGTGTGTGCTAGTGTATGCGGTGCGCGAGCACATGCACGTGTGTGCGTGTGTGTGTGTGTGTGTGTGTGTTCCAAAGGACAGGCTGGTTGTGTTTGTGTACTGAGAGCTGAGGACAATAGAAGGACATGTTAGTTGCGTGTGTGATGTGTGAACCAAGAGTTGAAGACACTCGAAGGGCACGTTGGCAGAGCGTGTGCACATTAGATCATGTTACAATGTCATCAACTGATGATGTTGACTGACAAACTGACTGATGATTACCAGGTGCTGGTTGATAGCAGCAGCGGCGATCTTGGTGGGGGGGGGGGGGGGGGGGGGGGGGGGGGGGAGAGAGAAAGGATTTCCGTATGTTCCCTCCCCCAAGTCACCGTTTTTTGTTTTTGTTTGTTTGTTGTTGTTATTGTTGTTGTTGTTGTTGTTGCTGTTGTTGTTTAAGTGAGAAGAAGCAGGGATTGGCCTGTAGGGTTGTCCCGTGAATCAGGGCGACTAATCTCTGTGGTTGTCTCCCCTTCCTTTGAATTTTTATCATGGAGGCGACGTGTTGGGAGCGGTCAGACCTGTGATTCACGAGGACCTGGGCGTTGGTCCACTTCCTTTTGTCCAGATAAGAATGGCATAACCAACGTCAGTTAGGCACTCAAGGTCTGACCAGCGCGTTAGGCTAATGCTGTAGGTTAGACATCTGCTAAGTCGTATCCACGAGACCCTCTTCTTGAAATCTCTCATACTTAATCATTCATCCATCAGCTTAAAATCATGCGTACTTTGGTCTCCCAACTTAGCGGATGTTGTGTAGTGTATATGGACTAGTCCGCGCTCAGTGACCCCCCCCCCCCCCCCCACCCCCCTTGATGAAACTGAAACAAAAACCAGCTGTAGTCTCGCAGCGTTGTGCTGGTAGATTGTGCAGGTTCGTGTTGCGTCCAGGAGGTTCGTTCTCGTGAGGGGATGTGTTCTCATTCTCTGTGCTATGTGTGTTTTGGCATGTCCGCCAGGCGATTTGGTGTCGTCACCAGCATTCGTTCGGAGTTACGGGCGAGTGATGAT
>JADBJO010012444.1:15000-17500 GCA_016801955.1 Conus betulinus
TTTTGGGTTCGATGGAGACCCGTTGCTGAATGTATTCCCTGAAGAGATTAAGAAGAATCTATAGCCGGCCCGTGTTCCATCATTTTTGTAATAATTACATTCAGAACAACAGCAGAGGGATGAGGAGTGATGTTGTTAGAGGGTTGGGTTGCAGATCTGTCACGTGGTGTCGGACTCTCTGTCCACCTGGTATCTTTGCGTAGTTCAAACTCTCTGTCTTTCTTTTAAAGCATCTAATTAAAACAACCCTATTTCAACTATTGATAGCAGTTCTTTCTGCCCCTTTCCCTGTTCCCATCAAATTAATTCTACGACTTGCGTGCGTGCGTGCGTGCGTGCGTGCGTGCGTGCGTGTGTTTCCTTCAAATTAATTCTACGACTGTGTGTGTGTGTGTGTGTGTGTGTGTGTGTGTGTGTGTGTGTGTGTGTGTGTGTGTGTGTGTGTGTGTGTGTGTGTGATTGTGCAAGTGCGTGAGTGTGTGTCAATAATTATGTACTCTTGTTTGTAGGTGCATGATACTTATTGCAATATTATTTATCTTCTTATTGGTTTCGTTTATCTTTTCTTTAATCTCTTCTGTATTTGTAAGCGCTTAGGGCTTATCTAAGATTAAGCGCCGTAAATAATCATTCATGCAATCATTCATAAGTGGTACCTGATTCATCTCAGGGAAGCTAAAGGCGGCGGAACAAGAAGGAAGGACTCCTCCTTCCACAATGCTGTGTCCACAACACTGAACTTTAAACAGTTCACATCAGACTGTGAGACTTTAATGAACTTTAAATAGTTCACATCAGACTGTGAGACTTAAATGAACCTTTAAATAGTTCACATCAGTCTGTGAAACTTTCAGCGTTCTTTAAATAGTTCACATCAGACTGTGAGACTTTAATGAACTTTAGATAGTTCACATCAGACTGTGAGACTTTAAGCGTTCTTTAAATAGTTCACATCAGACTGTGAGACTTTAAGCGTTCTTTAAAAATATTAACAACACTATGCATTCCTTGCGCCTAAATAATCTGAAGGAGGACAACATTTTTCATCTGATTTGAGGTTTTGCGGGTGAAAGATATTTTTTAAAACGAATTTTCGATGTGTTTTTAGAAGATGTATATTCAGGGGCTGTGTGGGTGATTTTGTTTTTCTAATGACTTGTGAGTTGTCTTCAACGCGTTGACAGCCTTGATATGTATGGCCCTTTGCGTTCGGCTGGGCTATGAGCAAATTTCTGTCTCTGTCTGTCTGTCTGTCTCTCTCTCTCCTCTCTCTCTCTCTCTCTCTTCTCTCTCTCTCTCTCTCTCTCTCTCTCTCTCTCTCTCTCTCTCTCAAGCGCTTAATCCGCAGTCTTACACACAGACACAGACCTAAAACAGATGCACTTACCTCCACGCACACTCACCAATTAGAGGCGTCAAATGCTGAGGAAGTTGTTTTCCAAAATGGATGATGTAACACAGGGGGAAAAAATGTTAGCTGACCGTTTTGATACCAGTGCAAGACAATTCAACAGTCGGGTGTAAACAATGGATCTGGTCATAGCGTGTGATGATTCACTGAAGTTGAGCAAGTGTGACAGTTCTCAAGGTGACAGTTCCCGTCAACCCACGTCACGTCACCACAGCTATGACTTCAAAGTAAACGTGACAGTTCCCCGTAAACAAATGTCTGGTCACGACAGCTCTGACTTCGCAGCAAACGTGACAGTTCCCATCGACACACTTCACGTCACCACAGCTCTGAGTTCTCAGCAAACGTGACAGTTCCCATCGACACACTTCTCGTCACCACCGCTCTGAGTTCTCAGCAAACGTGACAGTTCCCATCAACACACTTCTCGTCACCACCGCTCTGAGTTCTCAGCAAACGTGACAGTTCCCATCAACACACGTCACGTCACCACCGCTCTTACTTCAAAGTAAACGTGACAGCTGCCATCAACATGCGTGTGATAAACTCCGCTCTCACTTCAACGACAATTCTCATTGGTAACTGACGTCTCGTTACCCACAGCTGTCACGTCAGAGAACAGCCACCTCACAAGTTAGCAGGGCAGAGGAGGTCTCGCCGAACTTCCCCACCACTGGGATTTGTCACAGTCCCCTTCGTTCAACTCACTAACCCCCTCCAGGTATAACCACCCTGAGCGAAGGGTTTGAGAGAAGTGTTCAGTCAGCTGTGCCGCCCTCTCAGGTAATCGCACATGGTAGTTGGTTGTCGTTCGGGCTGTTCAGAGGAGGGCGACGCACTGCCTGCCCGCAGCTTTTGCCCCCCCCCCCCCCCCCCCCTGCGCTTCAACCGACATGTGTGTGCTTCACACCTGACAGTGTGAAGGTATCGGCACCAAAGACTGCTGACCAGACAGCCCACTCCCAGAACAGAAGGCTCACAGGGAGCCAGGCACTCAGATCAGCAGGGAGTAGGAAATGCCTCCAATATGTACAATGGAACTTTTACATGGGAAAGTTAAAGATGCTACTCGAATTTGAAAACTTACTG
>JADBJO010012444.1:25000-35900 GCA_016801955.1 Conus betulinus
GGGTCAAATCGGGACTGTCACCCCCGTTAAGGTCAAACTCTCAAATTGGTTTGAAAACAAACAAATAAACAAAAATACACACAACACATTAAAAGACATTTCCTAAAAGCACATCGAAATTCACAAGGCTGTCGCGCTCCTCCTCCTCCCCCCCCCCCCACCTCTCTGGCCATACATACAGACTGTGTGTGTGTATGTGTGTGTGTGTGTGTGTGTGTGTGTGTGTGTGTGTGTGTGTGTGTGTGTGAGTGAGAGAGAGAGAGAGAGAGAGGAGAGAGAGAGAGAGAGAGAGAGAGAGAGAGTCTGTGTTCCTCTATCCCTGGTTTTCCCAAACGTGTGTGTCCGTGACGTTGTGGGAGGTGGGACACAGTGTATGTGTCTGTCACACTGACCTTGTTCGTAGGCTCCTGCATTCTCGGCCATGTCTTCTTCACAGTTTTCTGTCAGGAACGATTCGCCCCCCCCCCCCCCCCCCCCCCGGCCCCGCCCTTTTTGACACTTTCGTTGCTGCATGGGTCTCCTTGTAGTATCGCATATATGAACAAATCTGAGGAAACAGAAAATGGCTTTAGTGGAAGCGTGATTCTCTTTTTTTTTCTTTCCGGTTTCAAATTCTGCGTTGGAAAAAAAAAAAATTGCGAACATTTTGGTCCGTTAGAACTAAGTCTGGGGAAGTCCTTCCCAAATTTCATTTCCATTTTTTACCGTGCGTCTTTCGATTCTTTTAGAACTCTGGTGAATATAACCGTCACACCCCACCCCCCACCTCCACCCCCCACCCCGTCCCACGCCATCCTCTCAACTCAGGTCCTGCAAGTTTTGCTGTAATCCCGGATGTTGGAAACTTCTCGTTGGATTTGATTGTCGCTGATCTCTGTCTGGGTGCTCTCTCCCCGGGGTTGACTCTTCCTCAAGCAGGCGCGACTTCTATTCCTGTGTCTTTACTGTCTTGACCCCCGCCCTTTATTTGGATTATTGGATTCCGTTCGTCACTTATTTTGCGCCCCCCCCCCCCCCCCCCCCTCCCCACACACACACCTCCCTTTGTTGGGCAAGACCGTCACAATAACGATAATGACGAAAATAGTGGTGATTTTGATGAAGAGGATAAAAATAGTAATGAGGAGATGGAGGAGAAGGAATAGGACAATCAAGAGGAAGACAATGGTGGTGATGATGATGATGATGACGATGATGATGATGATGATGATGATGATGATGATGATGATGATAATATATAATATAATAAATCAGATGATGCTATTTATAGACCACGAAATCTGTTGAAGGTGGACTTAAAATCAGCGATCAGAAAAAGAAAGGAAGGAAGGAGAAAGAAAGAGAGAGCTTGACAGCAGAATGTCTTCAGCCCCACCCCCCCCCCCCCCCCCCCCCCACCCCCCCCCCCCCCCCCCCTTCTCAGATCAGTGTTTTGGCCCTGAAGTTCGTATAATCTCATCATTCATACTTACCAAACTCACTCCTGTACACACACACACACACACACACACACACACACACACACACACACACACACACACACACACACACTCTCCCTCTCTCTCTCTCTCTCTCTCTCTCTCTCTCTCTCTCCCCCCCCCCCCCCTTTCTCAGTTGAGAGATAAAAGTCGATGTACATTTTATGTATCTTTCACAAACTATCCCTTGGTACATTTCAATACTTATCCGACCTAAAACAGTGTGTATTGAAAAAGACCTTAATCAGATTTAGACTAGGTGTTTCTGCATTACGAGCGCAACGGTACCGATACTCTAACAATGTCTCCCCTAACTGTCCATTTGTGAGAGTGTCGCAGAAAGCGAACTTCATTTTATATGCGTCTGTCCCAAACACTTAAATGTTAGAGAAAAATACAGCCCTCGTAAGTATTACTATAATCCTTCTACTTTCAGGTTATCGTTACTGGTGTGTGATACTAATGTATGTGCAGACTGGCAGCATATCTAACTGATGCATTTAAAATCCGTAATCTTCCTATTTTCGTCTACAGGTTAGTATGGATGTTAATCATGTTCATTTTCAATGTAGTATCCTGACATGATTTCCCTTTGTGCCCCCTCCCCTTTGATATGGGCAGAAGGCCTGGCTCATTAAACATTTTTTGTCATTTGCCTCTCTCCTCTCTCCCCCCCCCCTCTCCCTCTCTCTTTGTGTGTGTGTGTGTGTGTGTGTGTGTGTGTGTGTGTGTGTGTGTGTGTGTGTGTGTGGTGTGTGTGTGTGTGTGTGTGTGTGTGTGTGTGTGTGTGTGTGCCTGCCTGTCTGTCTGTCTTTCCCTCTCTCACACATACACAAATACACACACATAGACATACACTCAAATGCGTGTGCGCAGAGAGAGAGAGAGAGAGAGAGAGAGAGAGAGAGAGAGAGAGAGAGAGAGAGAGAGAGAGAGAGAGAGAGAGAGAGAGAGAGAGAGAGAGAGAGATTTTTTTTTTTGAGAAATTTGACTACATTTATCAAGTCATGGTTTGTTTTGAAAAAAAAGACACACGCATCCCTCCTTCCCTTCCTACGCCCCTCCCCCCTCCTTTGATTACTTAGGAAGGAGAGAGCAGACAATATTTGGAACAGGCTCTTCTCTAACAGGGATCTACAAACAATATTTGGCACAGATTATATCTAACAGGGATAAAACCAGTAGTGTTTTGGCACAGATTATAATCTACCAGGGATATGGCAGACTATGTTTCGCACAGATTAAAATCTAACAGGGATATAGCAGACAATGTATTGAAACAGACTACTATCTAACAGGGATATAGCAGACAATGTATTGAAACAGACAAGTATGTAACAGGTATATAGCAGACAATGTATTGAAACAGACTACTATCTAACAGGGATATAACAGACAATGTATTGAAACAGACTACTATCTAACAGGGATATAGCAGACAATGTATTGAAACAGACTACTATCTAACAGGGATATTAAACAGTAAACAAGTGGGGTAGCTTTTGCTCCCATAAGGAAACCTAACACAGAGTAACTTTTATTCAAGAATAAAAGTTACTCTGTGTTAGGTTTCCTTATGGGAGCAAAAACTACTCCACTTGTTTACTGTTTATTGTTTACTGTTCCCTGTCTCATTTCATTTCTAACAGGGATATAGCAAACAATGTATTGAAACAGACTACTATCTACAGGGATATAGCAAACAATGTATTGAAATAGATTACTATGTAACAGGGATATAGCAGACAATGTATTGAAATAGATTACAATCTAACAGGGATATAGCAGACAATGTATTGAAACAGACTACTATCTAACAGGGATATAGCAGACAATGTATTGAAACAGACACATGTTACAGGGATATAGTAGACAATGTATTGAAACAGACTACTATCTAACAGGGATATAGCAGACAATGTATTGAAACAGACTACTATCTAACAGGGATATAGCAGACAATGTATTGAAATAGACTACTATCTAACAGGGATATAGCAGACAATGTATTGAAACAGACTACATCAAACAGGGATAAAGCAGGCAATGTTTTGGAACCGACTACATCTTACAGGGATATAGCAGACAATGTATTGAAACAGACAACATCTTACAGGGATATAGCAGACAATGTATTGAAACAGACAACTATCTAACAGGGACATAGTAGACAGTGTTCGGAACAGACTACTATCTAACAGGGATATAGCAGACAATGTATTGGAACAGACTACATCTAACAGGGATATAGCTGTCAATGTTTGGAGCAGACTGCTGTCTAACAGGGATGAAGCAGACACTGTACTGGAACAGACTATTAACAGGGATATAGAATACAATGTTTGGAAGAGACTACTCTCCAACAGGGATATAGCAGACAATGTTTGGAACAGACTGTTTTGTAACAGGACGGGACATGGCAAACTATTGATGGGACACTATTATTTAAAACAGGGCTATAGCACACAATCTTTTTTACCAGACATTTCCCTCACAGGGATATAGCACTCAGTGTCTTAGAAGGGATACAGCAGGATAATTTTTTTTTTTTTTTTTTTTTTTTTTTTTTTGCTGTGTCGCAACTTCTGCGCCACCTCAGAGGCAGTGCAACCCACGCCGCTCATTCCGACCCCTGTCCACAGCCACGGCCCGGTCGGCCCCGCCGCAGCAGCCCCGGCACCGGCAATCCACAGGGAGCAGTCAATGTCAAGTCGTCAAGGGGCAACCCCACCGGAGGAGACACTGCACTGCTGCCGAGTCACCTCAGTGGTGTTCAGTGGCGCCTGTTCTGATCTAAACATACGCAGGACACCACCTACTAAGCCCCCTACTGACGACAATAATTGCTTAGTCGCGGAGCCGGCGTGAGTGAGCTCTCCCTCCGGAGGGCGCCACCACATCCGTCCAACGACAGCCCCCATGGGACCCGCCGATACCGGTGACCCCGACGGAACCAAAACCAAGGCCACAGACGTGGAGAGGACATCGAAACTGAGGTCACCATGAGAGCAGGGCATGAAGGGCAACAGAACTTGAGACTTTTTTTTTTATGCTGATCGATGAGAATGAGGATGATTATGATGATGCTACGGATTTCCATTTCGGTCTGAGACTACATGACAGGGCTGTACTCTACGCTTCCTTTCATAATATATCCCGGCGTCAACCAGGCCCGAGAGATACAGACACCTGCAGTGTTGGTCAGGAAATTTGAGCAAACACTCTCAGAAACGCACCCATTAAGTGGATGAAACTCGACTGTGTGGTCCCAGTCTTCCCAACTGAGTCCGCAGCAACTCAACTCTGGGTAGGAGCCGGTCGGGGCAGAAAAAACCCACATGACTTCTGATGGGATTCGAACCCACGACCTCCCAGCCGGGAGTCCGCGACGCTAACCACTTCGCCACGGCGGCTGGTACAGCAGGATAATTTTAGGAACAAACTACTACCAGGGATAGCGCAGAGACACTGGGACAGACTAATCTGTAAGGGCGATATTGTCAATAGGGGAAAGTGTAATCATCTATTTTTTCCTAGTTCCGGTGTTCAAGATGACGAAGGAGAAGCACAGAAAAAAAAAGAGGAACAAAGGAACAAAGGAAGAAAAGCGAGAGGGACAGACAAAAGAGACAGTTAACAAAAAAAAAAAAAAAGAAAAAACACCAAACAAACAAAAAAAAAAACCTACCGTGAAAAAAAAAACACCTTACGGAGAGATCGATGAACTTAATTTCAGCCGCTGGACGAGGAAACAAAAGCCCGAAGAGGAAGAGGAGGAAAATAGAAGAGGGAAAAACTCATTCTGTTTCTTCCTGCACTCGTCATTATTATTCATCAACTTCGATCTGTCGAGCCGCCTTCATGTTGAAGGAAGAATGGCAGCAGACTGTTCCCAGTTTCCCTTTAATCCAACCAGGGTCTTGTTTGAAATTCAGTTCTATAGACTGTGGGCCTGAAGCCTTGTTCGCTTTCTGATAGGCTCTTACCCCCCCCCCCCCCCCCCCCCCCCCCTTCCCCGCCGCACCTCCGGTCTTTCCTCCCTACCCCTCGGTCCCCCCCTGTCTGTCTGTCTGTCTTTCTTTCTTTCTTCTCTTTCTTTCTGTCTGTCTGTCTGCCTGTCTGCCTGCCTGCCTGCCTGCCTGCCTGTCTGTCTGTCTGTCTGTCTGTCTGTCACTCGTCTACTCACTCGACAATCATGTGTAAACATGGACGATGGCAATAAATAATTTTCATCGGCATCAGTGAAAAAGCACTAATTCCAATATATCAATGGCACATTTACACGCACACACACACACACACACACACACACACACACACACACACACACACACACACACACACACACACACACACACACACACACAAAGCGCATGCATCAGCATGCATTGACGTTAGAGACAAAAGCAGCCCTGAAAACAAAATGGCACCAGCGTAGAATGGAATGAACGATATGAAAAACTGCTGATAGAGATGGCTTTGACAGTTTGTTTCAGAAGATGACAATGAAAACTATGACTGACAGTTCCACAATGGAACAGAAGTAAAATTCAATTTTCTTCCACTGAGCTTCTCTTCAATGGCATTTGGAACGCGAAAAATCCTGTTACCAATAGAAGAACGGAGAGACCTTGATGGAATTTGGAACGCGAAAAATCCTGTCATCAATAGCAGGGAGAGACCTTGATGTAATTTGGAACGTGAAAAATCCTGTCACCAATAGAACGGAGAGATCTTTGATGTAATTTGGAATGCGAAAAAATCCTGTCACCAATAGAAGAACGGAGAGATTTTGATGAAGTTTGGAACGCAAAAAATCCTGTCACCAATAGAAGAACGGAGAGACCTTGATTGAATTTGGAACGCGAAAAATCCAGTCACCAATAGAAGAATGGAGGTATATTGATGAAATTCGGAATGCGAAAAATCCTGTCATCAATAGATAGAAGCACGGCGAGACCTTGATGAAATTTGGAACACAAAAAATCCTGTCAGCAATTGAAAAACGAAGGTATATTGATGGAACTTGGAACGCCAAAAAGTCCTGTCATTAACAGAAGAACGGAGAGACCTAGATTGAATTTGAACGTGAAAAATCCAGTCAAGAACAGATGAACGGAGAGATCTTAACCCCGCTGTTCAATAGCTTTGAGAAATGCTGAGATGCTGAGATGCTGTTTAGAAATGAGAGGAAAATAAAGACAGTTTTATATTATGGTCTTTGTTCCAAAGGAAGCAAATATGTATATCTTTACAGTCAGGTGAGCAGTGTTGAATTGAAAAGCTTGGAAGATGAACTGAGCTGTGAAATACTGAACTTTGGGGAGAGGTCCGGTTTGATTTTGTGGGCGGCCATTAAGAAGTGAACTCAGTCATCCAGTTCTGACAGAAATATAGCTGACTGATGTCGTGATGGCTTGTAGTGTAAGTTCACTGGCGAAGACAGTTGATCCGTATGAACTGAGTTAAACAGCCTCATGTGGTTAATGCTGGTAGGAAGAAAGTCTAAGCAGAAACGGACAGGTTACACACCACTATTGGGATTCTGCACTGAAACACTATAATAATCCATGTAAGCGTTTTGAAGCCTACTAAAAATTTGAGTCAGCATTTAAGGTTAAACCGATAAAAAAAAAAAAACTCCCATGAATTATTTCCCTTGTTTTGGAGGATTTTCACCAATGAAATCACAAACATTCTTCCGATACATGACCTTTCCCTTAGTTGACGTCACATTTCAGGCCTTAGCACTCACCCGTGACCCTATCTTTGCGCCAGCTGGTAGCATTCAAATAGTCCCATTCCTTTGATTTTAGTCTGTTTGCTTTTTACCACCTGGCTTGTACCTTGACGGCCATATGAACAAAAAAAAACAAAAACAAAAACAAACAAACAACAAACAAAAAAAAAAAACAAAACAAAACAAAAACAAAAAAAAAAGGAGAATCAACTTTCAGACACGATGAAAATTCTCAAAAACAATCTAATTGCGCCCGTCTATAAATACTCGTCTCCTTAGGCAAGGCAAGGCAAGGATTCATTTTGGTGTGTGCAGCCACAGCAGAAGGTCTTCAAAGAGGGAACCCTCCTTAGACAAGCGTGTGGCCCTGAACTCCTTACACTCTAAGGGGGCCGGGTGGCAGTTAGATCATTACTTCTAGGTGCACTTTTGATTCTAACCTGCAACTTCCAGCTCGATGAGCATCTTAAAGCAGTACCTTCATAAACGGGATATCTTACACACATCCCTTTCGGGAATATGCTCTGAACTGGGGAACTTAAGCCTTATGAAGAGAGAAATCAGCTGCATTTCAAACAGCCAAGAACAGTATACATGATTCGTTTAATGAGCAATATACATTGTCATCGCACGGGCTGTTTATTTTGAACTGGAACTATTTCCAAAAGATGACTGCGTGCGCACATCTCCAAAATATGATCATCGTCATCTTCGCCCTCACTTTGTTTGCGTTTTCCTACGTTACCCTACAACACTATACAGTCACTCCATGCCTTATGTTCCTACGTTTTCCCTACAACACTATACAGTCACTCCATGCCTCATTTTCCCACGTTTCCCTACAACACTATACAGTCACTCCATGCTACGTTTCCCCACAGCACTATACAGTCACTCCATGCCACGTTTCCCCACAACTCTATACAGTCACTCCATGCTACGTTTTCCCTACAACACTATACAGTCATTCCATGCCTCATTTCCCCACGTTTCCCTACAACACTATACAGCCACTCCATGCCATTCCGCCAGCTTTGATGTAGGAGAAGGAAGGAAGAGTAGGAACTGGGGCTGAAACTCCATTTCATCTCCGTCACGCGGGAAAAAAAAAAAAAAAAAAAAAAAAAACCCCCCCAAAACAACAAAGCCACGTCATGCTTGTATTACGTTCCGAAACATCCGGGTCTCTTTGCATCACCACCCGAGCATCATGCTGACCAGGTCTGGTCTCTAAACACCCACTAATGTTGATTCACGGTCGTCTTTCCGGCGGAGGATCGATCCTAATGGCGTTTGCAGAAACTGGTGCCACTGCCCTACGAGGCTCATAAAGCGCATCATGCTGTCTGCTTTGATGGCCAGGGGTGAAAGCGCTGCCATAGTTTTTCTCTCCGCTCTTTCGAAGTTGAAAAGGCTTTTCAAAGGTTGCGCTCTCTCTCTCTCATCTCTCTCTCTCTCTCTCTCTCTCTCTCTCTCTCTCTCTCTCTCTCTCTCTCTCTCTCTCTCTCTCTCTCTCTCTGTGTGTGTGTGTGTGTGTGTGTGTGTGTGTGTGTACTGTTTTCTTTTATTCTTCTGTTTATTTAAGTATATATACTCTCTCTCTCTCTCTCTCCTCTCTCTCTCTCTCTCTCTCTCTCTCTCTCTCTCTCTCTCGTGTGTGTGTGTGTGTGTGTGTGTGTGTGTGTGTGTGTGTGTGTGTGTGTGTGTGTGTGTGTGTGTGCGTGCGTGTGTGTGCGTGCGTGTGTATGGGTGTATGTGTATGAGAGAGAGAGAGAGAGAGAGAGAGAGAGAGAGAGAGAGAGAGAGAGAGAGAGAGAGAGAGAGATCAATAGCTCAGCTGCTGTGACAGAATCACTTCCTGACGACCTGCTTCAGAAGGGTTGCCACGCATCAAACGACAGGACAGCATCCCAGATACAGAGGTGCTGGACCAAGCAGGCCTGCCTAGCATCCACACCATCCTGGTGCTGTTTAAACTTCCATGGGCAAGTCATGTAGATCGAATGCCAGACCACCAGCTATACAATTTTTTTTTATGGTGAACTGCAGAAGAAAAGCGTTCCTATGAAGGTCAGAAGAAACACTTCAAAGACACTCTCAAAACATCCATGAAAGCGTTTAACATCAACCCTGACACATGGAACTAACTGCTATGGATCGAGCTAGATGGCGCTACTCTATCCACAAAGGCAATTTATGTGAAGAAAGGAGGACAGCTGCAGCGCAACAAAAGAGACAGGCACGGAAAGCCCGCACCAGCAATCAGAGCAGGTCTCCCACATTGCCTGTCCAAGCTGTCACCGCTCATTCTGTGCACGCATAGACTTGATCAGCCACCTGGGTGCCTACAAATCGTCTCACCTCCCCCTCAACCCCAAGATGACTGAAGTGGTCCTCGTGAACAAGACGGACGAAAAACAACGGCACTTGAAGACCAACAGACATACTTACGGACCAGGTTTGGTCCTGGCTGAGGACCGTGCAGTGGAGCACCTTGACTGCCTCATGCGCAGCGGGAGCATCTAAGTCTAAGTAAGCAAGGCTGACAGAATAACATTCTTCTTCTTCCTTCACTCAGACAGGAACCCCAGAGGCACTGACGAAGGCTGCTGTTCGGTGGAGGCCCTCCAGTGATCCATAAAGCTTTTCCCTCATCGGTGTGCTGGCAGGCCAGGTCCAGGCCCGTAGCTTTTGATGTGTGGGACAGTCCTGCAGGAAGTGTTCCACTGTCATTGGGGCTGTACCGCATGGGCAACTTGAAGACTCGCTGATGTGGAATTTTGTGAACATGTGATGTCTCAGTCTGTTCTCAGTCTCACAATGCTACCACATCTGCTATTTTTGAGATCACACTGCGCATGATTTAAAGCTGATGGATAAATGAATTAATGACTACGATGAGAGACTTTAAGGAGATGGTCTTGTGGCTACGACTTAGCAGATGTCCGACCTACACATTAGCCCAACGCGCTGGTCAGACCTGGAGTGCCTACCTAACAATGGCTGTGTCATTATTTTCATTGTACATGTGCGTGGTGAGTGTACGCGCGTGTGTGTGTATGGTTGTGTGTGGGCATGGTCCATACGTGTTGCCAATGTATGCGGTGCGCGAGCGCATGTGCATGTGTGTATGTGTGTGTATGCGTACACGCACGCACACGTGCGCGCGCGCGCGTGTGTGTGTGTGAGTGCGTGGTCGCGCGCGGGCGAGGGAAGGTGGGGAAAAAAAAGAACAGACGGTGTTCTAGAGTACTTATTCATGTTGCAAAATACACATTTACTGCTTTTAAAGATGTCTTAAACGAGTTGTCATTCAAATATCGTGTTATAATAATTGTGCATAGATACAAAATCAAGGAATGGAGGAGGGGGGGGGGGGGGGGGGGGGGGGGGGGGGGGCGTTTCAGGGCGTTTCATAGATTTCCATCAGCAAAAGAGGATATTAAAAAAAATCTGCCAAGGAAACAGAAATGAGCTGAAAAGAGGGTGACTGACACATTTAGCTATAACATTAATACCGACAGAGGAAATGCGAGACTGCAACAGGTCTTCCATCCCGGCCAACGAGAAGTGAAGGAAAAGTAGTGCAAATCTAAAAAAAACAAAACAAAAAAAAATTGATTTAAACCAAAGGTAGTGTCATCGCTTATGAAGACAAAGTCTTCATGGCAGAAGTGAAAAT
>JADBJO010012444.1:49795-58059 GCA_016801955.1 Conus betulinus
CAAAAAATGACAGGGGTTCAGGAGAGGGGCCAAGCGGGATCCGCGAATCGCCACACACTTACGGACAAACACAAGGAGGAAAAGGAAAACATCTAAGACAACACTTTATTACATACAGACAAGCACCAAACAAAAATCAATCACTCTCTGTGGGAAAGGGCCATACAGAAGAATAAAAGACAGAAGGAAAAGTAGAGGGGAGGAAAATGAAAGTCAGGAAAGGTGCCTGTAGAGAAAACTAAGCTACCTACACAGGTAAAAGCAAAACACATTCCCAAAAGAAAAAAATAACCCCCAACCACACCAACCCTTGGGACTTTCCCCCACTCTATTACCACCCCTCCTCTATACCCAACCTAAATTGCTACCACCCCCTCTCAGCCCAAAGAAGATAAGAGGAGGGACATTCCTAACATAAAGGATCTACTACACAACTTGCACACACAACCAATGTCAATGCCTAATCAAGGCGTGGCTTGCAGGCCAAGATGTTACCACCTCTCGCTCAGAGGCAGCAAAATCCAGAAAACAAACAAACAAAAAAATGCTGGGATGAACACCCTCAAAGTCTAAATGAGTACATCCAGATCCAATCCTAAGCTCGCAAATAGAGTCAATTCTCTCTTTCTCAGCACACTTGGGTATGTGCTACAAAATGTCACAGCCAATATTTCCTCTTCATTTGGCGGAGTTACACATAGGGCACCAACAGAAAAAGGGATCGAGCTCAGCCCTCGAGCTGACTCCAAATGGACTATTTCAGTATATGGTAATGGCTTCAGCCTCAACGTTGCCTCAGCAAAGTCTCTCAAAGGGTACTGAGCTTTAGCTACAAGTCCAGAGAGTCGAGTTATTGGTGATAATGTCACAGAATCACACCTGCATGGGATAGGGGAGACAGGCCACACTCACTCTAGCAACAGTCACGAGACACACGTAACACACCAATGCACTCACCGTGAGAGCGGAGAAAAAGTGTCGTATCAATGCCACTGAAGGCTCACAGATGAGGCTCACTGCAAGGTGGTCCGACAGGAACTCTCCTCCTGATGGCGACCTCAGCAGTTGGCAAGGCCTCAAGCAGGCATCCTGGGGACTTGGTTGATCTCGGCCGAGGTTAGGTCAATGGCCCCTCACTTTCAGGACAGGAAGGTGAAGGAAAGGTAGAAGACGTAGAAAGGTGGGGGGAAAGGTGGGAAGAAGCAGCCAGGAAAAGGTGATGGATCAAACTCTGCAAGCCAATCATGGTCTGTGTATCTGTATATAGTTCTGGAAAATGGAGCTGTGTGGGGTCTCTTATGTGACTATGCTAGGAGAGGTAAGCACTGTCAAACCCTCTCCCTCCTTGCTACTTGCTCTGATTTACAGGGAAAAACCCTATTTTTGCTATGTGTTGATTGTTCCTTTTTATCTTTCTCCTAATAAGTTCTACTATTAGCCCGAAGCCCCTCCTCTGCATACAAAGTAAGGGGCTGCAATCAATGAAAGGAAACAATTATGGGGAAATGCTATCCAAACTCCACCTCTCTGATTCCTCTTTTCCCCTTATTTCCAGAGGAAGGATTACAGGTTGTCAAATCGCTATACACAAAGAAAAACAAATGCGCGAGCATGTGATAACAATATTTGTTCGCACAACTCTGAGGTTAACGAGAAATCACAGAAGGGCTGAAAGCCTAAGCCAGCACCGTGATTCAGCAAAATACTTGTATTGAAATTCACAACATCTGTAATGCACAAAGTTTGCTAATCAACTGTCTCACTAATGTTTATCAAAATGTATGCTCATCAGCATACCCATACGACATACACACATCAAAATTGTGCAATAACATAATACTACCCTGAATCAAACAATCCAACATGTAATATTCAATACCCTCTCCATGCGCACCTCCCTTCCCCCACCCCCACATTTTTACACAGACGAACAGGAACACAACACAAAGAGCAAGGCGATGGAGAGTGTTGATGGGGGAACGCGAGCGCCGCCCGAGAATTTAGTGGGCTCCGTACGCACCTGGATGCATGCTGCGCGCTCACGACCGAAACGTGACAAAACAAACAAGTACTGGGATCTACGGTCTGGTGGCAAGCGCGAATATATTGTACATAAAAAAAAAAACCTACCACGGGAGAAGATTTCGGCTCGCCTACAAATTTCATACGCATATCACCGACCTGAGGGGTATTCACGTGACTGGGCCGACTGTGCGGTCACGACTCTTAGTCAAAGACGAAAATGAAAAACGAAACAAAGAAAAAAAAACATTACGCTGACTATGGCTTGATACCAAACCGCTACTACGATGGAACCAAAACCACTTTGGTCCCCATAACTCCCAAAATAAACGTACTTACAATTCACAATAACTGGAGTTATAGAATAACACGCATTTCGTGAAATGAAACTGTACACGCCCAATCACCTGCTAAGAGCTATGGCCAGAACCTCAAATTTCTAGACTTCCGACGAAGACTACACATTCTAAACCAACAGCACACCACATGGAAAAATACTATACCAGCAGTTTTGTGAGCGGGATGGAGAGGGTAGGGTGGAACAACTAGTGTCTCCTGTCTCGACCCAAGCGAAGGGCAGGCAGGCTGGCACCTATACGTACATCACAATGAAGTGACAGGAAACTCATCAGGATCCCCACTGAAGGGGTTCACCAAACCAGAGATGGTTTCAGAAAGCTTGTCCAGACTGAGGACCGTGGTCTTCCGAAATCTTTTCCCCCTCTGTCTCTCTGACTCCCCAACCAAACCAAAATCCTACAGGTGAGCAGTTCACATATGCAGTCATTAATGCAGGGGAGTTGGAAAACCGCATGGACTGCACGTGCGACTGAAAACAAAAAAACAGACTCTACTTGTGTGGCAGGAAACTTGATCTCACTATAAAAATAGAACGGTCCACGGGTGGCTCACACATTCCAAGAATAGAAGAGTAGGGAAGAAAGGAAACACACACACACACACACACACAGAAATCGGCGTTGTGAAAAGCACGGCTTTGTACTCCTAAAAGATGGGGCTCCCAAAGGATAGAAGGAAAAAAGTTAGTGAAATCAATGATAACCACTATAAAGAGACCCTGATCCTTACGAGGGAAAAGGAATATGAAGGAGTACGGAAAGTATAGAACGTATCCAAAAGTGACTGGGGAACTATAAAACCATTAACAGAAGAGAACTCTAGTTTCCCTGCATTGAACCTATCAAGAAAGAGTTCAAAAGCTGAGCCGTCCATGGCAGACCTCTCTGTGGTTTAACTGCAGGATCCCTCTAAATCATTTCTTCATTTCTGATGGAGAGACGACTGGAAGTTTTCCAGAGTATGGGGTCACCCTGTCTCATGTCGTTGAAATTTGGTGATTAGTCCTCGGTCCAATTGTATAGGTCAATGATCTACTTCTGCACGCGTCTTCTTCTTGCAAACTGTTTTGCTAATGACACCATCTGTGTACTGACTTCTAAAGAGATGCGGACAGGATGAGGGAAGTGTGGCCTGGAGATTACACCTGTGTTTGTGTTTTTGCATTAATTGATATACATGCATCTATCTCTCATATTGATGTATGTATATAATAATTCAACTGTTTGCTCTCTTCGTCTCTTTTTCTTTGCCATGATTAAATATTAGACTTTTTTCTTCATTTTTTTTAAATTACAGGTGTGTGTGTGTGGGGGGGGGGGGGGCATGGTGAAAACAAACTATCAGCTTATCTATCTACCCTCAGAGAGAGAGAGAGAGAGAGAGAGAGAGAGAGAGAGCGAGAGAGAGAGAGAGAGAGAGAGAGAGAGAGAGAGAGAGACATTCACACACACCGCAAACAAGTACACCATGTCTCTCTCTCTCTCTCTCTCTCTCTCTCTCTCTCTCTCTCTTCTCTCTGCTAAAATGATCCACAATAAGGATGTAGCACAGGCAACCAAGATACATAGAACTTTCCGATAGGATCAAGGTCAGCCATGTGTTCTAACCAATCAAACATTAAATAGACAATTCCTAGAAGTTTCCGATACTTTCTGCTTTATTACGGTATTTTCAAAGAGGCATCCAGAACCATTACAGAATGTCAACATTCGTCATTGGGTAAACAAACGGCACATCGAGTCAGCATGGGAGCAAAGCAACATGTTACGTTTTTCTCTCATATTACTCAACGAGGATAAGGCTGACACAGTGATCCTGTTCTGACGATGCACGGCCGGGCTGTACTTTTCGGTTCCTTCCATGAAATTCAGCCAGGCCCGAGATACAGAGACGTCTGTAGGGTTGGTCAGGAAAAGTTGAGCTGTACTCTCAGACAAACCTGAGAAGAAAATGACACTTCACCATACCATTCCAGTGTCTTTATTTGGCATAGTCAACAAATCTGGGCCAATGGTGCTTCCGACAGCGACAATCAAATGATGAAGCAATTCCTCCTTTATTTTTACAGTGATCTTATTTTCTCTCGAGGCTGAGAGATCAAAATCACTGTAGCATGCTTGAGTTTTGCTTTTCATTGTCATTTTTACGACATCTCGCTCATCTCTTCCCTGCTACCACACAAGAGACTATTTAGAGTACCACCCTCTCATCAGTTTCTTTTTGTGCTATCTCACCTTTCATGCCAATCCTGTGCTATCACTCTGGTGCGTCTGATTCCAGCTCGGCTATACATAGCCATGCCCACAGACAATTCATGAGGAATAATCCATATCAGGTCGTCATGAAGCTACCCACCAGAAGAGACCCTGCATTGTCTTGGTAATGCTAAGTGGTGTCTGTCTCCACCAAGCATATGCAGGACACAGCCTTCCAAACCCCACACTGACAGGCCACACGCCTCAGTTAGGATTTTGCACTAAATCACTGTATAATCCGTGAAAGCGTTTAGAGGCCTATCATACATTTGAGCCAGCATTTAATTTTCAACTGATAATTGATCAAGTGAACAACTCCCCACCAATTATTTCCATCGTTGGGGGGGGGGGGGGGGGGGTTCCACCAATGAAATCACATACAATCTTCAAATACATTACCTTCCCCTAGCTGACGTCACATTTCAGGGCCTTGCGCTCACCCGTGACCGCATCTTTGCACCAGCAGGAAATCCCAAATAGTCCCTTTCCTTTGATCTTGATCTGTCTGCTTAGAACCACGCAGCTTGTACCTTGATGGCCATGTGAAAGAAAACGAGGAGAATTAACTTTCAGACGCATTAAAAATTCTCAAAACAATCCAATGGCACCATTCGATAAATATCTGACTCCTTAAGTAAGGCCTTGGCGCATTAATTGTTGGTGTGCAGCAACGACAATCACTACATGGTCACTTAGCCAGTGTGGAAGAATTCCCTCCCCCCCCCCCCCCCCCCCCCCCCCCCCCTCTCCATCCAGCCTGCCCCAGGCACCATGTCTTCATTTTAACATTGTCTTGAGAAGAGATAAGGAGCGGGTGGAACGTCAGCAGCACAGGCGATTTCAACTGGCTTGGAAGGAAGGACAGGATTGGTCCAGATAGCACCTGCATCCAGTGTCCACGAACTGCTCAGCCAGGGAGGATGAAGACAGGTGACCTGGAGACTGACCTTTGGAGAGACCTGATGATCGAGGCACAGACACCACTCCACCTGGTGCTAATTAGGCTATTGTCTGATGGGCTAGAATGGGGAATCGAAAATCTTGATTTAGGCTGTTGTCAAAAAAATGTACAGCTAGGACTTGGTTCTAATTTCCATTCTGCATAGTTTGCTGCGCGTACGTATTTTGCAAATTTCAGGAAATGTGTGTGAACGTGTGTGTATGGGAGGTGGGATAGGGGTGGGGAGTGGATGGGAGGGTGGCTGTGGACATCACGATATTTTGAAAATGAGAAAGAAATTTGTTGGACCAAAATGTTTCTTTGCAGTGATTGTAAGGGGACAAAACTGAATGTCTTATTTCAGTACCATTGTTTACATGTTTTCATATATATCTTTTTTCTCTAATTGTTCGTTTTTGTCTATGAAGAATTGTACACAACAATGTGTGAAGAATGGTTTTAAAGAAACTTTTTTTTTTTTTTAATGGAATGTGGGGTGGGGACGAACCCATCAAAGTTTTTGGTCGATTCACTGCAACAGATCTTGATCAAACCAGTTTCACAAGAAAAGCATAGCAACGTTTCCACAAATATGATTTAAACAGTCATATAAATGGTGGTTGTTATTTTAGAATACCTACATTTGCATAGTCCATAGAACTGAAGATTAATTAAACCAACTATGTCTGGTCTCACCACACCTTCATCTACAAAACATAACAGAGATCATGTGTGAGACGTTATCTCTGTTTCTCAAGCTTGGTCTTCCCATGTGTGTAAGTTTGTTTGGCTTCATATTCCCCTTTGTCTGTGTTCCGCGGGTCTGTGTTTGCCTGAGTCTGTTTCCCCCATTTCTATATTCCGTTTCTCTGAGCCCACTTTATGTGTGTTCGTATGATTTTGCTCTTCTCATTCTAGTAATAAAACCAACGACGACATTTACTGTGCTCTTAGATGATTATGCTAGGTGTGAATGTGGGGGGGGGGGGGGGGGGTGGGGGATGGATCAATAGCACATTGCTAGTGAATCATTTTCATTGTGTTTTACGCCCAGCAATTGAGATAGCGGAACAAAGACCAGGAGAATATAGGACTGGTGTATCTCAGAGCCAGGGGAACATAGAGTTGGTGGAACATACATCCTAGAAAACATAGATCTAGGGAACATAGAGCTCGGCGAACGTACTGCCAGGGATTTTGGACCAGGAAAACTGAGGTCTATGGAGATGTAAAACCCAGGGAACACATAATTGGGGAAAATATAACTGGAAAACATAGATCTAGAAACACATGGAGTCAGAAAACATACAGCCTGGGGAAGATAGACCTAGGGGACATGCAGTCTGGGGAATGTACAGCTAAAGGAACATACAGCTTGGGGAACATAAACCGAGGGGGATAGGAAGTTGGGTGAACAGCTGGTAGAATATGCAGGCAGGGACCATAGACCAAAGGAGATACAGAGTTGGGAGAACAAATGGTGGGGAAAGTTAAGCTGGGGAACGTGGGCCTCGGCAGTTTCCACCTCAACAGACCCGACCAGGATACACAGCTTGCACAATCCCCAAAGGCCACTCTAACTTGCTGCGACGTTCATCTTAGACCAAAACAACCGAACCCACGTGGATACCCTTTCTGTTGACTGGACTACCTTTGCAAGGTGGGAGATTGCGTAGATATTCATTGACCCAGCACAACCAAATTTGTCCAATAGTTGTCTACGCAGCTCCTGTCTCTGAAACTAAATCTTGAGACTGTACAGCAAGATTTTCTAAAGTGAGGACGAGTGTCAATCTGAAACTCAAATCTTGCGACTGTACAGCAAATGCCTTTTGTCCAGGAGGAAATGAGAAGGAGTCAAACATGTGGCTGAGTAACACAAGACCTTTTTAGCTTCAGAACAAACAACATCAGAAACATTTTGCTGAACTTCCTCAGACTTCCCACCATTCAAGACTTCTTGCCACAAGCAGTTTTTTGTTTGACAGAAGTCAGGACCCTGAAGCCAGAACTTTGACTGCAACAACAACTCCTCTGCTGAGATTCCATGGGTGAGGACATCTGCAGGATTATCTTTGCCCGAACAATGATTCCACAGTGCTGGACTAACAAGAAACTGAATCTCAGCAACTCTGTTTGCAACAAAAGGTTTCCACCTATATGGGTCACTCTGAATCCAAGCCAGAGTCATGGCTGAGTCTGTGCAACAGTGACAAAACCACATCTTCATCTAACTTCAAAGTCTGCCGCACATAGACCACCAAATGAGCACAGAGTAAAGCTCCCAACAATTCCAGGCGTGGCAAACTCAGTCTCTTGAGGGGAGCTACTTTAGCTCGCGCAATTACCAGAGACGACTTTCAGGTTCCATCCTGCATCTTCACATGTAAGTAGACACAAGCACCATAAGCAGACTGGGAGGCGTTACCAAAAGGGTGCAGCTGAAACACAGATATGTCAGTCCATGGAGCTCCTGTGTAATTCCGAGGATTTTCCACCTTTTCAGATGCTCATGACCTTTGACCCATACTGTAAATTTTCCTTGTATGCTCACAGGCACATTGTGATCCCAAGGTATCCCCAGCCTCCAAGTTCTTGAAACACACATTTTGCTGTTATGATGAAGGTGTGAGAAATCCGAGCGATCAAATAACTTCGAGATTCAGGACTACCCTTTTCGTGACACA